>BQNB010053186.1:0-40139 GCA_026074375.1 Tanacetum coccineum
AGCAAAAACAGACAGAGAGAAATGTGAGCAAAAAGAATTAAGAGAAAGAAAAAACAGACAGAGAGAAATGTGAGCAAAAAGAATTCAGAGAAAGCAAAAACAGATAGAGAGAATTGTGAGCAAAAAGAATTAAGAGAAATCAAAAACAGGCAGAGAGTTTTTGTATGTCAAAAGGTTACATTGATGATGGAAAATCTATTCAGGATGGAATTTAAGTTAATGCTATTAACTCAAAGTTAATGTTGTTAACTCAAAGTTAATGTTGTTAGGCATAAGCTTACTACTACTAGTTGAAAGTTAATGCTGTTAGGTATAACTTACTAATGCTGGTGAAAGTTAATGTTGTTAGGCATAACTTAATACTGTTGGGTTACTGACTACTGCTAGTTGAAAGTTAATGCTGTTAGGCATAACTTACAACTGCTGGTGAACGTTAATGCTGTTGAGGGTATTTTCATAAATACTTCGATTAAGGGTGTCAATCACTCATTCAATTGAATTTAATCTTTCATATACTCTCTAATCATAAACCCTAACTCAATTTCATTATTCTTCATCAAAACCTAACACAATGTCGGATCTAAAGTTTGTTGATACTCATAATTTGGTCGCGTTTTTGGAGAAACCCGATGAAAGTAAAGGGTTTGAGCAGATAGTGGGCTACTGCCAAGGCGAAAATTGTTAATGGAGAGGTTTAGTTACAAGCCTTAGTGGATGGGAAGAAAGTGGTCATCACTGAGACAAGTGTGAGAAGAGTTCTTAAATTGAAAGACGATGAAGGAATTGATTGTATACCCAATGCTACTATTTTTGAGCGACTTACACTCATGGGGTATGAAAAACTTTCTCAGAAGCTTACATTCTATAAAGCTTTCTTTTCTCCTCAATGGAAGTTTTTGATTCATATAATTTTGCGATGCCTAAGTGCTAAGACTACTGCATGGAACAAATTTAGTAGCACTATGGCCTCTGTAATTATCTGCTTAGCCACAAACCAAAAATTTAAAATTTCCAAGTATATTTTTAATAATATGATGAAGAACTTGGAAGGTAGAGTTAAATTTCTGATGTATCCAAGATTTGTACAACTATTTGTAAATAAACAAATTGGGGATATGTCACATCATAAAAGGATTTATGTTACCCCCTCTCACACAAAGAAGATTTTTGCTAACATGAAGAGGGAAGGTAAAGGTTTTTCTGGAACAGGCACACCTTTATTTCAAACCATGATGGTTCAAGCTCAAGAAGAAATGGGTGAAGGTTCAGCTATTCCTACTGATCCCTATCACACACACATTATTACTCAACCATCTACATCACAACCTCAGAAGAAACAACCTAGGAGGAAACAGAGGAAGGACACTGAGGTTCCTCAATCTAGTGGTCCTACAGAACCTATAACAGATTAGACTGACAATGTGGAAAGTATACCTACACATTCCAATGATCCACTTCTTAGTGGTGAGGATAATATTAAACTAAATGAATTGATGGAACTTTATACCACATTACAATCAAGAGTTCTTGCTCTGGAGACTACAAAGACCAATCAAGCACTGGAGATTAATAGCTTAAAAAGGAGAGTGAAGAAGCTTGAGAAGAAGAAAAGGTCAAGAAATCATGGACTTAAAAGGTTGTACAAGGTTGGTCTAAGTGCTAAGGTTATTTCCTCTGATGATGAAGGTTTGGGTGATCGAGAGGATGCATCCAAACAGGGTAGGAAAATAGCTGATATTAATGCTGATGCATAGGTTACAATGATTGATAAGACTCAGGGGAGGAATGATGATAATCTAATGTTTGA
The DNA here is from genome assembly GCA_026074375.1 of Tanacetum coccineum. Taxonomy (NCBI): domain Eukaryota; kingdom Viridiplantae; phylum Streptophyta; class Magnoliopsida; order Asterales; family Asteraceae; genus Tanacetum; species Tanacetum coccineum. The sequence continues at coordinate 1,808 of BQNB010053186.1, forward strand.
TGCAAGTGTTTTAGATGAGCATGAAGTTGAGGTTGAAAAGGTAGTTAGTACTGCTGAAGTTACTACTTACAGTGCTACAACAACAACTGTTAATGAATTAACTCTGGATCAGACTTTAATAGAGATCAAAGTTGCAAAACCGAAAGTTAGAGGGGTTATGATTCAAGAGCCAAGTGAATTTACAACAACAACTACAACAACAACACCAGCTGCATCAAAACCTTCACAAGACAAAGGCAAGGAAAAAATGATTGAGCTTGAGAAACCTTTGAAGAAGAAGGATCAGATTATGTATGATCAAGAGGTTGCTCTAAATCTTCAAGATCAATTACAAGCTAAATTGGAAGAAGAAGAGAGGCTTGCAAGACAAAAGGAAGAAGAAGCCAACATAGCTTTAATTGAATCATAGGATAACACACAAGCAATGATGGATGCTGATAGGTTATTGGCTGAAAGATTGCAAGCAAGAGAGCAAGAAGAATTGACATATAAAAAGAAGGTTAGATTGTTTGTAGAACTCTTGGAGAAGAGAAAAAAATACTTTGCAGCATTAAGAGCTCAAGAAAAGAGGAACAAGCCACCAACTAAAGCACAAAAGAAAAGTACAATGTCAACTTATCTCTGTATGTTTGTGGTTACTACTCGGTAGTGTTTGTGGTTATATTTCTAAGTTCTGACAGCCGACATATGAACCCTCCAAATCACAATTTCATGAACTCGAACGGTTCTAAAGAGAATTATGCGAAACGATATTTTGAACAACTTTCCAGTTCTGTCCGATGACCCCTATAACAGACCGAAATGGGGCGAAAAGCACTCGCAATCAGATCTGATGCAGTTGTAAATTAATTACCAAAAAGACCAGATTTGCCCGCCGCCTACGACCCGTTATCACTCGTTTTTTAGATTTAAAGACCCTCGCGTGGAATAAAACATTATTCGAGCAACTAACGTGTTTCGCCTGAAGGCTGAAACGACATCGAAAGGCTCAAATCGAGCTTTTAAATTCCTGACAGCAAGCGCCATGTATACAAGTGCTGAAATTAATGTTTCAAATATATATCATCGTTTTCGCCGTAACTTTTTCGTTAATTAAGAATGTTAGAAAGCGTCTACCATATATCGAAACGATCGTCTCGGATAGCTCAATCAAATGTTCAAAGCCAGAATTCAGATTTTATGAAAACTCCGATCCTCTTTAGGGGGGTGCGTGCCAAACTTCCTGCTCATTTATATAAACTTTCAAAAAGCTCAAAACTCATTTTTACATGTTTAAAAGTCCTAATGGTGATTTAAGCTACAATAGAACTAACATATGCATAAAATGAATATTGAAAGAACATAAAGGGTTCTAGATGACCTTATGGTATATGATGATGATGATCAATGTAATATAAACCCTTGTTTTCTTAAATAAACCTTAGCTTCCTTTCACTTGATTTATACTTGAAAATGCTTAGCCAATGTTTGGAAATACCTTAGAATCTCTTAGGATGGATGTGTATAAGTGTGTATGGGTTGTAGAAAATTTTGTATGGATTGTGTGTTGTTGTTGGTTTGGCCGTGGGTTTGTATGTGTGACAAAGGGAGTATTGTTTGATTTTTCACTAAGGAAATGAGAAGTGTGTGATATACACCTAGTTACTTGCATTATAAAGTCTTATGACTAGTCAAGGGAACACATTGAGGGTCTTAAGGATGGTCATGGTCATAGTCTTTGGTCAAAGTTTGAAGAAATTGATTATATGTTCCTTAATAGTTGAGGTTATCTCATGAAAACTAGGAAATATGTTCCTTTATGAGATTTGCTTGTATCCTTTGGTCCATATCCGGCCATAGAGAGATATAAGTGATGTATTTTTGTAATTTTTATGTATTGTGTATAAATGTGGGTATTTGTTGAAGCGTAGAAAAGTTTTGGTGGTTCCGGGAGTGCCTAAACGCATTTTATTGCCAAACGTAATCACTTTATGCAACCAATAAAAATAAAATGAACAAAGTTAATAATTATCCTCAAAATAATTACTTAATCCTTGCTTGATGTAAACATTTGATGGTTTGATGCCGTTTTTACATTGAACGCTATATTTTAACTTTACGCGATTTTTAACTTAATTTACGATTAAAAGCTAATCGTAACAATATTAAGAAATAAGTAAGTAATTTATTGTACGACTCCATGATCCAAATAAACACGGGGTGTTATAGTCCCCCCACGTTAGATGAGCCTTGTCCTCAAGGCTTAAGACGCGGCACTTGACACCAGTGCGGCCTTTGAGAAGAGGTGTGGGTACTTCTTCTGAATTGCCTATTCCTACTGCGTTCCCAGACTTAAACTCAGGACCTTAGCCTAAGATTTCCATAGAACCTTGACCAAGTGGACAACGGCTTTTGCCTCAACCGTTTGACTTCTCGATCCATGATTTCTATAGGTTCCTCGATAACCTGAAGCTCATTATCAAAGTAAAGTTCATCCAACGGAACATCTAAAGGTTCGTTGGCATAGCACTTCCTCAAGTTGGATACTTGAAACGTATTGTGAACCCTGCTCAGCTCTTGCGGACGCTCAAGCTTGTAAGCAATGGATCCACCCGTTTCCATCACCTTGGATGGTCCAACATACTTGGGGTTTAGCTTCCCCTATTTTCCAAAGCGTACTTCTTCTTTCTATGGTGGTACCTTAAGCATAACTCGGTTGTCAACATGAAATTCTACAGGCTTTCGTCTCCTAGGGCGACTAATGATGTGTCTCAGCTTCTTGGCTTAGGATTTGGTATAGATGATGTCGACTTTATGGTAGGATGGTGTAGGAGTTTACTTGGTTATTATGATTATTAGTTTTGGTTCCTCGGGATACATACATTTTATGAATACGCAGGCAAAACTAAATAGAAAATTTGTTTCTTGACAAGGAGCTTTAAGGCGACTACTCTCAGCATAGCATGGTCCTTCCTGAATTATACATAGGTGATCAAGTTATGTATATTTGAGGGCTAACGATGCAATGCTCATTTTCGTCAAAATAGTGCTATAATTTGATTTGCAAAATAGAAAGTTAAAGTATAGTTGACGAAATTTTTACGATACATTAACTGATAGATAATTTGAAATTATTTGGTACAACAGAGATTTAAGCGAAAGTACGACGAGAATTCTTAAAGAAATGAAGTCTAAGCATTGGTATCATCTTCCATATCGTCAAGGTCTTGATTGTTTTCCCCTCCTACTAAGGCAAGTACTATTCCACTTGTTCCAGCACCTCCAGCTTGGTTTCCATTCTTTAACTCCGGGCAATCACTCCTGTAGTGCCCTTGATTCCCACATTCATAGCAAGTGAGGGTTCTCTGATTGTTAGTAGCAGCAGAACTCCAACAGTCTCTGGTCAGATGACCGACCCTCTTGCAGTTTGAGCATTTTACAGTGCATGGGCCATTGTGGTGAAATTTGCACTTGTTGCATAATGGTAGAGTTCCGGCATACTCCTTCCTTTCACCAGTCCCAGCGGCATAAACTTGAGCTACATTCTGCCTCTTAGGGAGTTGTTGTTGAGCTTGGTTGTTGTTGTCAAGTTTCCTCTTGTTCTCAGCTTGACGTTCAGCAAAAGTGCTGATTTTCTTATCCATCAACTCTGTTGCCATTTCAGTAGCTTCCTGCATGGTTTTTGGTTTTGACGCCACCACATTTCCGTGAATCATGTCGGGCAAACCACCGACATACCTTTCAACCTTGTCAGACTCCTCAGGAAGCATTCTAACACACAGCAGTGCTAGTTCCTGGAAACGTTGGTTGTACCCTGTCACATCGGTACCTTTTACTTTTAAATTCCACAACTCAGCCTCGAGCTTCTTTATCTCGTTCCTCGGACAGTACTTGTCAGTCATTTTCTTTCTCAGATCTATCCAGGTCATTGCATACGCAACATCATGACCAACAATTCTAACGTGGGAATTCCACCACGTCAGAGCTCCTGCCAAAAGAGTACAAGTGGAGAACTTGATCTGATTTTCCACAGAGCAGTTGCTTATGCGGAATACAGTCTCCATCCTTTCAAACCATTGGGTTAGTTCGACCACTCCCTCAGTGCCTTTGAAATACAGAGGTTGGCACTTCATGAAGTCTTGGTAAGTGCATTCTCGAGCAACGCGTTCGGTCCTTCTGGCACCCGTTCCCGAAGTATGGCTGTCATCGCCATTCCTGTTTGCATCACGTGCTGTCAGTGCAGCAGTAACACCTTGGTCAATCATTGCCTGAAGTTGGGCATTGGTGACAGTGGTGGTGGTAGGATTTTCTGTAACTGGTGTTGACCTTGTGGCTCTTTTTGGTGCCATTTCCTTCAAAATCCCAAAAATGTAAGATTAGTTTAATTCTCAAAAGTCATGCTCCGAAATAGAGTGTTGTGAAGTGATGTATGGTCAATATGAATGTGCGCTCATGGCATAAATGGTTGATGGTAAGATATCATATTTGATAACTTAATGTTTAGGTATCATTTAGAAACTATGAGCTTATAGTACTACCTTGCCTAAAGGAATGCTCTAGTATTTATATAAATAACCCTTATATAAATAATTGTAGAATACACAAGGTAGGGTAAGTATATATATATTTATACATATATATATACCTAAGTCACGTCCGCAAGTAAGCAAGTAGTGTGTCTGCACATATCAGACAAATATTCCTATAGTGGTCTTACCACTATAATTATGCGTAATTGTTTCACATAATGCCTCACGAGTCCTAACCATCCTCGAGGGAATTTATCAAGTACCTCGATTTGTGTAAAAACTTTGTCATGGCTCCATCTCGCAACTCATCAAACAAGAACTGTCTTTGTGTAACAACTGGTCATGGCTCAATCTCGCAACTCATCAAACAAGAACTGTCTTGAGATTCAGTCATGAATTGGTACACGTCTCGACCTAGTTAATAAATTTACTCGACAATGGACAATACTCGAACCTTTTACGTTCATCTAACTTCACATCGTTATCATGTTGCATGTATATCATGTATGGTCCTGAGGCTATGGTGCAACCCACCATACCTCGACAAGGCTCTAGTGTTCATCTATCCCATAGAAAATCTGTGTACTTTGAAAATGTTTGATGTATGCAATGTTTGTGAAAATGGCTATAGTCTAGGGTAAAATATGCAACCTAGTTCTCTATAGCCTTGGCTCTGATACCAATCTGTAACACCCCCAAAATTGGGTCGCAGCGGAATATGTTTCCGGGAGCGTTACTTCATGATCCCATTGCACAAGTCAGAAGAGAACGACCTCTAAGTGTCGTTTGAAAAGTATTCTTGAAAAGTTTGGACTCCAATGTTCCTCAAATAGGCCAAGCATCTATTTCACCTGAGAAAACATGCTTAAAAGGGTCAACATAAAGTTGGTGAGTTCATAGGTTTTCGTAAGTATAATTGTAAATCCCAAAACTATATATATAGGTTTACCGTGTTACAAGTTTCGCCCATACAAGACTTGCAATGCATAAACCTACATATATAGGTTTCCTTATATAAAATCCCAAAAAGTTTCAAGTATATATTGTAATGAACACGATATCCCAAAATGTTTCAAGTAGATGAACACAATATCCAAAAATGTTTCAAGTATATATGGTAATGAGCACAATATATCAGAATGTTTCAAGTATATATTGTAATGAGCACAATATATCAAAATGTTTCAAGTATATATTGTAATGAGCACAATATATCAGAATGTTTCAAGTATATATTGTAATGAGCACAATATATCAAAATGTTTCAAGTATATATTGTAATGAGCACAATATATCAAAATGTTTCAAGTATATATTGTAATGAGCACAATATATCAAAATGTTTCAAGTATATATTGTAATGAGCACAATATATCAAAATGTTTCAAGTAGATATTATAATGACTACGTAGACTCATTATAGTATGCTACTTTATTCAAGGCACCGTAAGGTTCAGTTCATCAGTATGTCGTTTTGTGGCTCACGACAATGTTATATACGCTCGTTAGTACGAGTCACGTACAGTGATAGCTAATCACCCGAACGGGAGTAGTCAATCCCCCAATAGATCTATCTCATAACACTCGCGCTTACCCTCCAGGTAATTAACAGTCCATTCCACCTAAGCTAATCCGTAATTATTCGAGTAAAAGTCAAGTATGTGTTTACGTCCAAAAAGTAAACCAAGTAGTGTATCTCATCGCGAGATATATAAAAGAGTATGTAAATCAATTTGTTATCAACCATATAAATGCATTTGTAAACAAGCATGTTCTCACCCCAAAACTTATAAAACAAATCATGTAAAACGTGGGGCTATGAACTCACCTTGAGTGAGCAAATGCCAAGTGTATCACAAACAAAAGCGTCACCAAATCGTCGAATGCACCTATTTTAATTTAAGATCGTATAAGTACTAATCACATTGAATAATACTCTACCATGGCAAATCTATATTTAGCTAATCACCATCTAATTGTTTGAGTGAAAACATATTTATAATTGTAAAACATTTATAAATATCTGAATAATGTAATTATAGTTATTCCTGGTAGGGTATTAGTTACTCCTGGTAGTGTTGTAGTTACTCCTGGTAGTTATAGTTACTCCTGGTAGTTATAGTTACTCCTGGTAGTTATAGTTTATTTTCTAAGTCTGACCCGACTATAATGACCCACTAAATCACATTTTCATGACTCGGGTTCTAAAGAGAATTTATGCGAAACGATATTTTGAACAACTTTCCAGTTCTGTCCGAGACCCGAAACTCGACCGAAATGGGCGAAAAAGCACTCGCATCAGATCTGATGCAGTGTATTAATTACCAAAAAGCCAGATTTTGCCCCCGCCTTACGACCCGTTATCACTCGCTTTTAGACTTAAAGAACCTCGCGGGGAAGTAAAACGACCTTCCGAACGACTTTCATGTTTCGGCCGAAGGCCGAAACGGACTCGAAAGTGCCGCAAATACCATCTTAAAATCCTGACAGAAACCACTAACTTAACAAATGCTGGATTTTTATACCTCGAATATATACCTCGTTTTCGCTCTAACTTTTTCGTTATAAATCCGTTTGACAAGTTTCTTACCTTTTCGGAATCGTCGTGAATCATACTACTTTATAAAAATATAAAATAATGTGTTATATATACGAATTTTGGACAGAATCTTTGAGTGACCTTGTTGAATCCATTTTTAACCTTGCTTTTATACCTTACTACTTTTGTAGTTAATCATTTTTACACCAACTTAATATGGTACAATACTTTCTCATCCCTTTTAACATGATATTAGCAATATCTCAACATATATAATAGTGTGCAAAATGATCATTACAAGTAAAAACTCCATTTACATGTTAAAAATCCTACATGGTGATTCAAGCTACAATAGAACTAACATATGCATAAAATGAATATTGAAAGAACATAAAGGGTTCTAGATGACCTTATGGTGTATGATGATGATGATCAATGTAATCTAAACCCTTGTTTAGATAAAAATCCAAAGCTTGCACCAAAGAAAACCCTAGTTTTCTTAAATAAACCTTAGCTTCCTTTCACTTGATTTATACTTGAAAATGCTTAGCCAATGCTTGGAAATACCTTAGAATATCTTAGGATGGATGTGTATAAGTGTGTATGGGTTGTAGAAAATTTTGTATAGATTATTTATAAGGGGTGTTTGTTGCCGTAGCCTAGCAAGAGAAAAGGGAGAACAATATTGGTTTTTGGTTAAGTATTTTGTGCTATGTTTTCTTATCTCATGCAATGTATAAGTAATGCACATGTATGACTAGTCAAGGGAGCACAAAGAGGGTCTTAAGGATGGTCATGGTCATAGTCTTTGGTCAAAGTTTGAAGAAATTGATTATATGTTCCCTAATAGTTGAGGTTATCTCATGAAAACTAGGAAATGTGTTCCTTTATGAGATTTTCTTGTATCCTTTGGTCCATATCCGGCCAAAGAGAGATATAAGTGATGTATTTTTGTAATTTTTATGTATTGGGTATAAATGTGGGTATTTGTTGAAGCGTAGAAAAGTTTTGGTGGTTCCGGGTATGCCTAAACGCAATTTATCGCGAAACGTATACACTTTACGTATCCGATAAAAATAAAATGAACAAAGACCATAATTATTCTCAAAATAATTATTTAATACTTGATTGATGTAAACGTTTGATGGGTTGATGCCCGTTTACATTGAATGCTAATTTTTAACTTACGCGATTTAACTTAACTTTTACGATTAAAAGCTAATGCGTACAATATTAAAAATAAGTAGTGAATTTATTGTCGACTTCCATGATCCTAAAACACGGGGTGTTATATCAATGGTGTCCGTAACTATTCAGCAAGACACCTCTGTCATCCCTCCTATGACGTCATCGGTGATCGGTCCCGTGCCTAGACCTGATTCTCCCAATGTTCATTGGCCATTACCAACCACCACAACCACAACCTCAGCAACAACAACAATAACTCTTCCACTACCACCTCAACCACAACAAGGTCCGTCAGATCTCATCATCATCAAGCGTATGGGTGAACTTGAAGAGCTTATCGTGAATCTAGTGGAAGAAAATCAAGCTCTGGAAGCATGTTTAGGCAAGCAGGGAAGCAGGATCAATAAGTTGGAAACTATGGACCTACCCAAAATGATCAGAGAGCAAACGGTGGAGTTTATTAATTCACAGGAGATTGACCGAAAGATTAATGAATCAGTTAAGGAGGTGGTTATCTCATCAGTAAAGCATGCAATGAGAGCTCCTCTTCATGCTCGCTTTAAGGATCTCCCTACGTCTGACATGAAGGAAATTCTGCTCCAACGCATGTTGGAGGAGAACTATGACAAGGGACATGATGACCACTGAGTAGCATATGAAGCACTGCAGGACTCCATTCGTCGTGATGAATGTGAGGACTTTGATGTTGATAAGGCTCAGGAGGAAACTAAGAAGAAAAGTAAGCAAGATTCTCCAAAGTCTTCGCCTGGGTCGCCACCTTCACCACCACCTCCTCCTCCACCACCGTCAGGCGCATCAGGGGCTTCTGGCACAACTGAAGCCTCTGATTCTGCTCAAGCTCCTCCACCACCTCCGTCCTCATCCACTCATCAGGGAGGTCAGTCAACAAGCATCACGGCCCCAAGTTCCTCAAAGACAGTTGCTTCCGCTGAATACTCTGCTTAGACAACGACTGACTCCCAGATTAAGCCTTCAATTACAACAATTCCTGATGATCTTTATATGGATGATGAAACCACTACAGATGAACAAGCATATTCTAGTGGTGAAGAGGTAGGACGTGATCATATTCCTACAGTCAACTTGAGGCAGAGTTGGTGGAAATCTCTCACTGAAGATCGACCTGCTACTTCAGAACCTGCCTTGACCATACCGTCATCTGATTTGCCTGTACCAACTCACATCTGGGCCTCTGCTCTGCAGACTACATATGTACCTCTACCAGAGAACTCATTACTTGCTCAGACCGGTGATATCGCAACATTTATGGATTGGTATTGTAAACGACAAGGAATCTCTGAACTCAGTCCTAAAGACCTGGAAGGCCCTGCATATGAAATTGTCAAAGTCTTTCATCCCGATGTAGTTCATCTCCAGTTCCAGATGGAAGAATGCCACAAGCTTATCACCGATAAAGTGGATGATGCAATTCTAAAGTACAATGTTAGCAAGCCACTTCCACTTGGTGGTGAACCAGGTCATATTACCATCCAAGTTGACTTCTTCTTCAACAAAGATCTAGAGTATCTTTGATACGGTCGCAAGATTGGCAGACCAGCCTTGTCTATCTCAAAGATGAAGGCGGGTTTCTATCCATATGTCGGCTTAGAGCAACTAGTACCTGATCAGTTCTGGATTGAATAGGAGTGCAAGTATGACATCGCTGCGATGTATAGAATCTCTCACTGGTGGTTTCAAAGACAACGATTCTACATTGACAGATTTTCTTTTGAAGGAGACCGAAGAGCCGTCCGAACTTACATGTGTATCTTAAGTGTCGTCCGAATCGAAGTCTTCTCAATGTATGGGTACAATTACATGCAGAAGATCATCCTTCGTCGAGCTGATCTCAAAGAATATGTCATCGCGGAAAGGGATTTCAAATATATGTACCCTAGTGACTTTGAAGATTTATACTTGTTAAATCTTCAAGGTCACTTGAACCATCTTTCTCCCGATGACAAAAAGGTTCTCACTACTGCGGTCAACCTCTGGACAAGAAACTTGGTTATCCGACAATGCGTAGAAGACTTTCAGCTGGGGATTGAGAGTTACCAAACGCAATTAAATCTCACCAAACCTTGATGGGATGCTACCGGATTTGAGTTCAAGCATGACTACACAGTCATAGACTCTCCAAGGGCAGTTACATTTAGAGACAAATACGGGGTGCAGATGATTATGAGGTTCAATGAGATCCACAAGTTCAGTGATGGTACTCTACAACAGATCGATGAAGCGTTGGACTATCGAGTCAAAGAGTTCAGAGTCAACAGGACAAATCCAGGGATGAATACAAGATTTTGGACGAAGAAAGACGTTGTCAGAAGCAAGGAGTTCATGTTCGCTATCCGGAAACGGCTAAAGACACGACGTTTCTTCTAGAATCTGGAGAGCTTTGTTAGTGGACGGATTCGAGAAGGCGACTACCAGCTACTGAAGAGAACCGAATGAGGGATAGTATATCTTATATGTTGTTGTAATATGTACATTATTATGTAGTGACTAAAACTGTAACTTAGGCTTGTATATTAAATAACTATATGTTTCATATTCGGATTATATAAACCTGACACACTTTCTCCCAAATTCTCCTAACTTAAATCAATTGAGACCCAAAATCTTAACGGGTTTGAAATTTTTGCTCGAGGGAGAAAATGTGATTTAATTATGAAAATCTGATATAAAATGTGATCTTTTAAACTCAAATGTAGGCTCCTCCATATGTGCTAAACCTTTTCGAGATGATCGATGCACATATTAAAGGTGAGAGCGAATGGGTATATGATGGCTATCGGGGAAATACGCTAAGAACCGACCCTGTAATCTCTTATAAGGAGTTATAAAGGATGGTAAGGTTAGGTACGTCGCTCCCCAACAACGATCCCTGCCCAGAACCGAGGATCTACCCAGGGAACAAACCCACTAGTTAATGTAGAAGTCCTTAGGTATGATTACAAAAGAATATATCGTGAGAATAGGGAATATGCGGACTGAGATAGAGCTAGACTGGAATAAACCAACGAAGGTACTAGTAATGAAGTCTCGGTAAGCACTAAAGGGGTTGAAGAATGAAAAAGAAATGTTAAGATAAAGGGTGAAAAGAAAGCAGCCCTCCTTAAAACATTAGGCAGAAACCGGGTCAATACATATGCTGTCAGAATCACATGGTTGATTGCGACTTTGAAAGACAAGTATCAGGACCCATGATACAGCTGCACACCCTTCCTAGCTACTAAAGATCCTTCAAAGGATTCTTGTTTCATCTCTCACGGAGATCAATACAATTCTATCGTCTTTCTCACTCCGAGTTAGTCGATATTGAAAAGGTGGCAGTCCGCTCCAGCCTCTGACTACTAAAACCAAAAATGCACTATTGAGTCTAAGCCTTGAGATCCATCCAAAAAGTCTCGTTTAAGGTACACATATCCATATTGACTTGTTTTCTCCCACACTATACAATAAGTAAAGATTTTAAAAGTCCCTTCGCATTATTCATCCTCATTATGGTATTGTCCGAGATACATCCGGTGATACGAATACTCACAATGAAGATGGAAAATCCTTCTAAGCCAACATCAAACATGCTCTTGGTAGGGTGACATGTGAGATCCACTATGGATTAAACTTGTGACAAATGAAAGCAAGCGATGGTGCAATTCTTTGTGTATATAATGTTCCAGTTTGTGAATTGATAAATCATTTTGGAAAACTCTCGATCGTGCTCAACAACTGATTTCTAGCCACATCGATTGTGAACTTCTTTCAAAACAAATGTGTTTCTAATGAAATTTGATTTTATGCCATCAAACACTCTCGATGTGTCAAAAAATACTTTCTCAAACGACACGTCGATTGATTTTTAAATCAAATTTTCTCTTTAATCGGTAAGATAGTAACTAACTAATTCACTCTTATCGTGTTGTCTGCTTTGAGACGTTCCGATACAAAGAACAGGCAAGTATGCAGTATTTATAGCCAAGAAATCCCAACGTCACCTGGTGGCGGTCCCAGCGGTCCCAAATATATATGGGGGCCGCTTAGCCACTAAGGGGGCCGGCACTAGACTGACGCTCCCTTTTTGTCTTTTTGTGAGGAAGGTTGATCTTGATATGTTGTTTTCTGTTTTTAGGGGAAAAACTGAATTCAAACTTTTTTTTAAATAAAACATTATTTTTACTAATAAAACTATTTTGTATATTTTGTAAAATAGTTTTGTAGAAATGTGATGGTTAAGAAGAAAAATTATTTTCTTGATCACTAATCATGTTTAATGATTTGTTTATCCATACCTTAACTGATTTATGTCGAAATGGAATTTTACGATTAATAACATGTAAATGTTTATTTTTATCATGAATGTTTTTACATTTTGTCATCTTCAAAACGTAAAGGAGTCGAAAAATATAAATAACGGTTTTAGACATTATTTGTATTAACAATCTCCTCCTTGATGATGACAAAATATAAACTCATTTTAGATAAAATAAAATTTTCAAGTTATTAATGAGTTTTAATCCATTTCTCCCCTCCTTTTGTCGAATCCAAAAAGGTGAATCGTCGTGAGATAGAGGAAAAGAATTTGACGATGTCAATACTCCCCCTCGTTTGGGGCACAAGGGATTGAGATTATGAGATTTTTCTATAAAATCGAGTTAGAAATACAAGTACAAGTAATATTTGTAACAAGTAGCAATATTTCAACAAATATATACAAGTCTAATGATAGAGATAGAGAAGAAATAGTCATCAAAATCATAATGCATATAGATCACCCATAATAATAAAGGACCATACATTCATCATAGATAAAATTCATACATGCATAACAAGACAACTTCATACATAAAGTAAACTTATGCATGATAATATGAATTTCTTACATTACTTAGATATACTAAAACTAAACACTACTACCCTAATGGTCTTAATACTTCATAGATCCTAGATGATTCTTGAGTCATTGATAATGGCTTTGAGCAAAAGGTTGGGAAAAACATTATTTAGAAGTATTGAAGATGTTTTAAGGATGAGGTGGAGAAGGTAAGGCAATGGCAGAGGTAAGAATATACTCAATGTGAGCAAACATTAAGTTCATCTCATCCCTAAGAGAGAAAATGAGATTTCGGTTATGAAAACAAAAAGACAATTTACCCCATGATATTCAAACGTGTTGAAGTAAATGAGATGACCTATGAGAGGTGGTTGAGGTGGTGTTTATGGTGAAGGTGGTAAAGGGGTATCAAGAATGTGATCAAGAGGAGTGATTGAGGACAAGGATAGAGTGATATCTAAATATGGATGACTTTGGAGTAGAATTAGGGTTGAAGGTCTTAGAGGAACATCCATGATATCATTAAGAAAGGGATTGGGTGGTTAAGGAGAGGGTGTGTCATTAGAGGAATGAGGTAAAGATTGAGGTTTTGACTCAAATGAGGAAGAGTTAGTGCCAAAGGTAGATGATGTATCTTTGGTTGATGGTGCATTTGGTGGAGATGGAGAGGAGGATTTTGTTATGGGAGAAGGTGTGGTAGTGTCATATTTTTCACTAGATAGGTCCACAAAGTGTTGTCTTGGTGGAATAATGGTTAGTTTGATTTTCTTAGAGGGGTTAGAAGAAGAGGCTTGTGTGGATGCCATAGAAGTAGAAGAGAAGAGAAGTGAAGAAGATGATTGTGAAGATGATAAAGATGGTGAAGGTGATGACTATTTATTTTGGAGGTAGTGGATTAAAGAAGTAAGGCATGGGAAGTTGAATATTTGATTCCAAAAGGTGTTTAAGAAAATGCAGGAATGTAGCTAAGCTATAGAGTGGATAGTCAACTGCACAGAAAATCAGGAGAGACACAGTAAAAAATCTCGTGATGCCTGATGGCGGTCTCATAAATATACTGGCGGTCCCGGATATATATGGGGGCCGTTCTCTAGAAAAACAAAAAAAATTCCTAGGTTTCCAGACCTTTAATACTGTGCAGAATCATGCTATCCTGGAAATTCTTTTGCATCTCAATCTATTACTTCAAGAATCATCTAATACTTTTAACATTTTCAAATTTAAAGGCTAGCTATACTATTTGGGAAACAATTATAGGCATATGACTATGAAACAAATAAGTATGCATAACATCATAAATTTAACAAATAGTATAGAGTGGCAAAAGCATGCAAATAAGTTTAGGATGATAAAATGGAACGATCATCCAAGGAAAACTACATTGCCCAAACTAATTTCTAAAAATCCTACCAAATAATATAAGTTAAAGTACCAAAGCATAGATAGTAAAAATAAGTACCAATAATTATACTTAAGTAACAAGCGAAATTAAATTGTCTTATAGCAATTATCCAAATTGCTCACTTCTTCTTCTTTCCCCTTAACAAATTCTTGAGACTTTTCCCGATTGACCTTATTCTACCACGTTGCTCAACTTATAATTGAACTTGACGGTTTATTATTTTGGTTTGACGAGTATAGAAAGGTTCCATGTTTGGGTCAATATTGGGTGGGTTTGAAAATACTCGAGGATCCTCATTTGTCAATGAATTGACAAAATGAGTAGGGGAAGGAGTGCTTGCACGCGAGGTTCCTTTGTCATTTCCATCATTATCATCATCGTTGGGATGAGAGGAGGATGGTTGACCGAAGGCGGATGAGGAAGAAGTTGAGGTACGGCCTCTTCTCGTGCTATAATCCTTTCAAGTCTTTCGCTCTTGTTGAGCGGCAAGAGTATACATGACACGATCGTACAAGACATAAAGATGGTTTGACAACTCAGGATTTTTAGACATGACATGGTCAAACATGTGAGTTAATAACATACCATAGGGTAGGAATAACTTAGCTTGTTTGGTGACAAACTTCATTCATTTAGCAATGAAGTAAGCAAGATTATATTGTGTGGAGGTAGCAATACAAAGGAGCATATGACACAGACACGCGGGGACATGATCCCGATTTCCACCAAGACAAAAGACATTTTCCTAAATTATGTCGACCCATGTCTTAATAACGTTGGTGATTTCACGAGTCAAGATTTGATTGTCCTCAACTATAATCTCTTGCTCATGACGGATGTGAGTGACAACACCTCGTCGTTCGATTTGAACAAGGAGTTTGATGTCATCGGGAGAGGGATGATTAGTTTGATAAGGACCACCCGTTGGAACACTATATGGCAAGTCGTCAGGTGACCACTTGTCGGAAAAAGAACAATCAACTTCGTAAGGGATACCAAGGATTTGACCGAATTCTTCGAGAGAAACAGAAAAGAGTTGATTTTGAATGATGAACTCGACAAACATTTGACCTTCCAAATCGTAGTTGATACGGTATTGACTGTAGAACTTGAGAATGAAACGAGGGACAATTTGTTCATTAATTTTGAGAAGACACTCAAACCCAATATTACTAAACATGGACCTAACATATACTAAATTGTCAAAGCTCGGATCAACTACCCGACCTTCGTAAATGTAACAATTTTTAAAGAATTCAAAAGTACGTTATAGTGGTTCGTTGTAATCAATGGACAATTTTGAAATGTAATTTCTAGTGTTTTTGTGGTCATCCGATGTTTTACGAGGCATTGTCACCTATATCAAAATATTATTCAAGATTTTATTATTATGTGCTCATATTGTTAATTATGGACTCTTGCCTAGTGTATGCCTATATGTAACAAATGTGGAGTAACGGTTAACTTGACTCTAAAACAAAACCTATGAGTTAACCTAAATGCTCTTTAATTTAATTTTACTCATTCAAACATGTCGAAAAATACATATGAATTATATACTTTGAATTTTGTTTATGAGATCATCATGCATGTATGCAAAAATATTTTTAGAGTGTATTAACAATGCATTAAAACAATTTTATGGTGATCCTAACGTGAGTGATTTTGAAAGAAAATTAGGGTTTTTGTGCGAATGAAAACTTTTGACAAACACACTCAATTATGCAAATCCTATGTCTACATGAAGCATAATAGTTATACATTGTGTTATTATAGTACTAATTTCACACAATTAAGAACAGAAATGAGAAATCCTCAATTTTGAATTTTTGTTCAACGTGAACCCTAGATACAAATTGAAAAGAAACTAGATGGAATGACTTAAAATTGATGATCTTTGTGATGTTAGAATTGATTAATGGAGTTGATTTGATCTTCAATTTGTGTTTTAGTGGTTCATTTTAGGATTTGGTGGTTTTGTATGTGTTTCGTCGTTGCAGTTAGAGAAAAAGGGGGTGTTTGTTTTTTTGTTTAAGAAAAAGAGGATGACAGACTTATTGGTCGTCTGGTGGCGGTCCCATATCGTTATGGGGGCTGCCTGATTTAATCAGGGGACCACCCATGATATGGGGGCCGCCTCCAGGGAAGGTGTTTTGGACAAAAATTTTGACAAACATTTTAGGAAGAGTGACATTTTAATTTTCATTTCATGAATTAAAAATTCTTAAAGTAACCTTAGGCTCGAAGATGATCTTTTCAAAGTCCCATGTCTTTTGATTTATCGAAGATGATATTCTCATTTATAAAACTTTGTTTCTGTTAGGATTATGAAAAAGACTCGGTCACCCTCGTGTATCGTTTAGCATAGCATAGCTCGTAGTTAGAAAGTAAGCGTATGGCTCTCGGTATTGGGCTGGGTCTTTTACCCAAGTGTAAGCCCATACCCAAGCCCATAGAGCTTACAAACACTTGTATATAAACCCCTTTCCAGCCATGGGAAGGGGTTGGTTGTTCTTTTTATCACATTTCATGCTATTGCATTTTCTCTCACTAGAAACCTCACTTTCTCTCTCTAGATAATTAGCCAACCCAATCATCCATGCTTGTGTTATGATATCATGTATACTACAATTGGTATCAGAGCCCATGGGATGATTAGCTAGATTGTGTGTGCGTTTCCTTGGTTAGTTTAGATCAAAAGTTTGGTTTTTTGAAGGTTTATGGTCTTATTCTTGACACTCTTTGATTCTCATGTTTGTGATGTTAAAGTTAGTGTTTTTATAGTTGTTATAACCTTCTAGGACCAAGTTGTGCAAAAGAAACCAAGTAAAAACGTTCAAAAGGGTGATTTTTAGGTGTTTTTAGGTGAAAAAGTTCGTATATTCTTCATTGCGTTTTGACCTTTCTGAGACATTCTTCGTTGCGTTTTGGTGAACAGTACTGCGTTTTGTCAGAAGAAAGTACACTGCGTTTTGTCGTTTTGTATAGTACAACAGTACTGCGTTTTGTCTTATTAGAGGTTGCGTTTTGGTCGTTGCGTTTTGACCTGGAAATTGCGTTTTGGTTCATTGCGTTTTGACTGCAGGTTGCGTTTTGAAGACAAGTGTTGCGTTTTGACTAAGGGATACTCTGCCCAATTTTTTATTTGGTTGCGTTTTGACCAAATCTCAAGGTTGCGTTTTGATCAAATCTCAGGCTGCGTTTTGGCTCATTTTCTTCATTGCGTTTTGACAAGACTAGGTTGCGTTTTGATGGAAACTACACTGCGTTTTGACTAGACTTCACTACGTTTTGCCTAAGTTTCATTATCGTCATTAAGTTAACTTATTTCAACCAAGCCAAATCTCAATCATACAACATATCACCTAATCCAACAAACAATCATCACTTTTAACATACAATCACTAATCATTGATCGATCAACTTAATCATATCACAAGTAATCACTATGGCTAATCTTTCAGAGGACATCCAATGTGCCGGTTCCGATACCCGACCACCTATGCTTGATAAGACTGACTTTGCATCATGGCAACAACGTATTCGATTGTACTGTCGGGGTAAGGAGAATGGGGTAAACATTTTAAAGTCAATTGATGAAGGACCTTTTCAGATGGGGACCACGCGAGTAATTGTTGCTGAAGGAACTGAAGGTTCTCTCCATCTAGGTCCTGAACGACCTCGAGTCTATTCGGATCTGTCACAGGATGAGAAGGATAGGTACAATGCAGACATTCGGGCAACAAACATCATACTTCAAGGTTTACCAAAAGATATCTATTCACTTATTAATCATTACACTGATGCAAAGGACATATGGGACAATGTGAAGATGCTTTTGGAAGGATCGGAATTAACAAAGGAAGACCGTGAATCACAACTGTATGATGACTTTGAACACTTTCGTCAGAACAAAGGCGAAACCATTCACGACTACTATGTCAGGTTTGCCAAGCTCATTAATGACATGCGGAACATCAAGATGACAATGTCAAAAATACAGTTGAACTCAAAGTTTGTGAATAACATGTTGCCTGAATGGGGTAGATTTGTTACAGCTGTGAAACTTAACAAAGGCTTAAAGGATTCAAACTTTGATCAACTATATGCTTATTTGAAGCAACACGAGGCACATGCCAACGAGAATAAGATGATGTTGGAACGTCTCACACAACAGACAGTTGATCCTCTTGCCTTGATGTCAAATGTTTCACCTCAACATTATCATTCTCAGTCATCAACAAATCCACCGACCACATATCATCAACCACATTCTGCTGACACCTCACAATCTGATTTGGGACTTTCTCCAACTGACAACCTAATCGAGAACCTAACCAACACACTTGCCTTACTCACCCAGTCATACAAAACCTTCCTTCCTCAAACAAACAATCAACTCAGAACTTCATCAAACCCAAGGAATCAAGCTACAGTACAAGACGGCAGGGTTGTTGTTCAGAATGTTCAGGGTCGACAGAACAGAGGACAGGGTAATAATGCACGGGGTGCAGGTGCAGTTGGTTATGGGGGAGCACAGAACAGAGTGGGGAATGCTAATCCAGGTCAAGCTAGGCAGGTTAAGTGCTACAACTGCAACGGGGTAGGCCACATAGCAAGGAACTGCACTCAACCCAAGCGTCCACAGAACTCCGAATACTTCAAAGACAAGATGTTGCTGATGCAAGCTCAAGAGAATGGGGTAGTCTTGGATGAAGAGCAGTTATTGTTCCTAGCTGGTGGACAGGACAATGCTATTGATGAAGATGTGGATGAGCAACCGGTTCAGGACTTAGCTCTCAATGTGGATAATGTATTTCAAGCTGATGATTGTGATGCTTACGATTCTGACGTTGATGAGGCTCCCACGGCACAAACTATGTTCATGGCAAATCTATCATCCGCAGATCCAGTGTGTGATGAAGCCGGTCCGTCTTATGATTCGGACATCTTATCTGAGGTACAAGACCATGATCACTTTCAGGATGCTATTTGTGAACATCATGAAGAACACGGGATGCAGGACGATGTACAACCAAGCTACGTTGTTGGCTCACATGCTGATTATACGAGTGATAGTAATATGACTCCATATGATCAGTATGTAAAGGACAACGCAGTGCCAGTTGTACAAAACAATGCATCTACGGTTCCAAATGATATGTACGTGATGATAGATAATGATTTGCATGAGCCTAAAGCCCAATCTGTCTTTAAAGCACCAACATATACAGTAGCTGATAATTCATTAAATGCTGAACTTGCAATATACAAGGAACAAGTTGAACTGTATGAAAGACGTGCCAGGTTTGAATTAACAGAAAGAGAACAAAAGATTGATGAGCAACTAAGAATAGTTATATGTGACCGTAATATTAAGGAAGAGAATTTGAAAAAGGAACTTCATTCTGTAAAATTGCAACTTGCCTCTACCATCCAACATAACAAGTTAATGGTAGATGAAGTTACATCTTTGAAAAAGGATTTTAATCAGAAAGAAAATAAATACCTTGAAGAATTTTTGGACTTAAAAGCTTTAAAAGATAAGGTCGAGGATAAATTATTCAAACAAGGCCAGTCTATTCAAACAGTTCACATGATGTGTAAACCTAGGTCTTATTATGATGAAGTGAATAAGGTAGCGATTGGCTACAAGAACCCCCTATGTCTACATCGTGCAAGGCAAGTTCAGCCTGCCCTGTATAGTGGTCATGTAATTGTCACACCCAATCATGCACCGGCCGTAGTACGTGACGGGGAGGAGAAAACCACCCCCCCCCCCCCCCCCCCCCCCCCCCTAGAACTTACTGAAATTTCTAGGAAGAAAATGCATGATAAAATGAAAGCTAATGAATGTGTGGATAATAAGGTCAATATCACACCGCCTAATTACTCGAAAGAGAATTTTTTAGCGACCTTCACACCACAGAAACAACTGACCCCAGAACAAATATTTTGGTCTCAAGATATTGTTAAGATGAAAGCTGAAGCTCTCAAAGAGCAGAACACCAGACCAATCAAAGCGTTGACTGTGTATCCTCCAAATACACCTGCAACGCTTGTCCCCAGAGTGCTTCCAACCAAAAGTTAAGTGAAAATTAATATTTTTACACTTAGACAAACTTTTTTCCGAATTTGAGAAAACCTGTAAAAAGAGAATCACACCAACTGGGACTCATGAAGGGGAATGGGGTTTAGAAACAAACAAGACATGTTACCGTCAGGTGGTCAGTCATTTTTCAAAACTTCTTCAAGAAGATTTTGGGAGCTTTAAAAAAGCTCTAACAAACAGAAGTTAAGGAAATGAGTGGATGCTTTGATGAGTTGGGCGTGAACTTGGACCCAAAAGTATTGTTGATAGGAAACATGATGAGATTGAACGGAAAAACCTTCTTATTGAACATGATAATATAATCGCTGATGGTTTGTCTAAAGAAGTGTTTTATGTTGCATCGAATTCTAAGCTTAATGCTGTCAAATGTTGTCAAATCCTGTTGTCTGGAACTTGAAGCAGAGCTTTCTAATTTACGTGATAATATCCATAAGGATAATTATAATGAACTTTTAAACCAGTTTTCCAATCTTGAGGTAAATTACCTAAACTTACAGTTAAAGTATCAAAACCTTAAAGATAGTTTTCAGAATAAACCATCTTCACCCTTATGTACCTCCTGTTTTTAACTCCGTTTTTGTGATCGGTCAAATGAAAGCTTCTCTTCAAGGAAAAGACAACGTCATCCAAAAGCTAAAAATGCAAATATCTCAACTTAAGGAGACCCGTAGTGAACTAGACCGAACACTTGATTTTAGGGCCCAAGACTTTCAGATCTCACAATTAACTGAAAAGGTTAATGTTCTTCAAGAACAAAATGAGCTTTTTAAGGCAGAAAATGCAAAGATTAAGAAGCACTATAAGGAATTGTATAATTCGATCAAGATTACGCGTGCTAAGCATACAGAACAGATAACTGCCCTTAAAAATGAAAATGAGAGTCTAAAGGTCTAACTACAGAATACGGTCTCATGTGTCACTACAAATCAGGTTAAACCAAATGTACTTGCACCAGGAAATTATGTTATAGATGTTGAACCTATTCCCCCTCACAATAGGAACAATAGGGAAGTTCATCTACATTATCTCAGGCATCTTAAGGAAAGTGTAGATACACTTTGCGAAATAGTAGAAGAAGCCAAAGTTGAGAGACCTTTAGATAGATCACTCGCATATGCTTGCCGTTACACTAAGCATTCTCAGGAACTATTAGAATATGTGTTTGACACCTGTCCAAAGGTATTCAATCAACAAGATAAGAAGCATGCACACACCCTTAGGAAAAAGCAAGTTACCTTTGAGGACCAAATTGCAACATCAAGTAGTACTACACACAAACATGTAGAGCCATTGCACACTCAGCAGTCTAATGTCACTGTGCCTCCTTCTACAGGAGTAAACAGTTGCACTGATGCTAGCGGATCTGAGCCCAGGAGCATACTTAAGAAACATCAGATCCCGCCAGCTAAAAGTGACAGCATGAAGAAAGTAGAAGAACACCCTAGGACAATTAGATCTAGTCTTAAAACCACGAATCATGTTGATTCTAGTAATAGCTCTAAGCGTACTGTAATTAATTCGAATTCTCATTCTGTGTGCCAAACATGTAACAAATGCTTATTTTCAGCTACTCATGATATGTGTGTGGTTACTTATTTGCAATCTGTGAATGCATCCCCAAATGTTAAAAATGTTGTGCGTCATGTTAAGCAAGTTTGGAAACCTAAGCAAGTTACACAAGTGTGGAAACCTAAACATATCAAACAAATTTGGAAACCAACTGGCAAAACACTTAACAATGTTGGTTATCAATGGAGACCCACAGGAAGAACATTCACCCTAAGTGATCAGTGCCCTTTAACTAGGTTCACTAAACTTACAGGAATGTCAGCCATTGCTTGTGCTAACCAATCGGAACCCAACCAACATTGGGGATCCAATTTTCCAAACTCTCCATCTTCGTCTGTTTTCAAATGCAGGTCGTACAAATCGTCCTTTGGTATTTGGACTCAGGCTGCTCAAAACATATGACGGGGGATCGCTCAAGGCTCATGAATTTCGTGAAAAAGTTTATCGGGACAGTTAGATTCGGGAATGATCACTTTGGTGCTATTATGGGTTATGGAGATTATGTCATTGGTGATAGTGTAATCTCCAGGGTATACTACGTGGAAGGACTGGGGCATAATTTGTTTTCTGTCGGTCAATTTTGTGATTCGGATTTAGAAGTTGCCTTCAGAAAGCATTCTTGTTATGTTCGTGATACGGATGGTGTTGAATTACTTAAAGGTTCCCGTGGTTCTAATTTATACACTATCTCTGTTGAAGACATGATGAAGTCCTCCCCAATTTGCTTGCTATCCAAAGCCTCCAAGCACAAATCATGGTTATGGCATCGGCGTTTAAATCACTTGAACTTCGGTACCATCAATGATCTTGCAAGAAAAGACCTTGTCAGAGGATTACCTAGATTGAAGTTTGAAAAAGATCATCTTTGTTCTGCATGTCAATTAGGAAAGAGCAAAAAGCATACCCACACACCTAAAACTAAAAACACCAATTTGGAAGTTCTAAACACCCTTCATATGGATTTATGTGAACCGATACGTGTACAAACTATTAATGGGAAGAAATACATCTTGGTAATCGTCGATGATTACTCTCGGTTTACGTGGGTCAAGTTTTTGAGATCAAAGGATGAAACACCAACGGTTGTCATCAAATTTCTGAAGCAAATACAAGTCGGTCTCAACAAAACTGTCAGATTCATCCGCACCGACAATGGAACTGAATTTGTCAACAAGACTCTGTATGATTACTATGAAATCGTTGGAATCTTTCACCAAAAGACAATGCCAAGGACTCCACAGCAGAACGACCTTGTCGAAAGATGGAACTGAACTCTTGTCGAGGCAGCTCGAACAATGCTAATATTCTCAAAGGCACCAATGTTTCTTTGGGCTGAAGCTGTGGCTACTGCCTGTTACACCAAAAACCGTTCCCTTATTCACACACGTCATGACAAAACCCCATATGAGTTAGTACACAATAAGAAGCCTGATCTTACATTTTTCTGGGTCTTTGGTGCTCTTTGTTATCCTACAAATGATAGCGAGAATCTTGGAAAACTACAACCAAGGGCTGATATTGGAATTTTCATTGGAAATGCACCGAGCAGAAAAGGTTACAGAATCTACAACAAGCAAACCTGACAAATCATGGAAACTATTCACATTTAATTCGATGAGCTGACTAAGCAAATGGCTCCTGTACAATCCAGTCCAGGACCCGCTCCTAACCTGTTGACGCTTGGACCCATCAGTTCAGGGCTCGTACCCAATCCTGCTCCTGCTCTACCATATGTACCTCCCACAAATAAAGAATTGGAGATGTTATTCCAACCTATGTTTGATGAATATTTTAATCCATCGGGTAATAGTCAGGATCTTATTCCTAATGAAGTACATAACCCGGTCATTCCTACAGGTCCATTAGTGTCTATTTCTATTGATCTCGACGCACCATCGGGAAGTCCTATATCATCACCATTAGATCATCATTCCTTTTCGGTACATCATGGTGTAGCAGGTGAGCAATATGCAAAAGTTAATCCGTTTACTGTAGCTGATCCCGAACCATTTGTTAATGTGTTCGCCCCAGACTATAACTCTAAAGCTTCATCATCTGGGGAAATCACCATACCTGAACCCAACCAATCCACTCTACCTCATGAGCATATCCGGAAATGGACCAATTCCCATCCTCTTGATAACATTATTGGGAATCCCTCTCGACCGGTATCCACTCAGAAACAGCTTGCTACGGATGCTTTGTGGTGTTTCTACAATTCCGTATTGTCCAAAGTCGAACCGAAAAACTTCCAATCTGCAGCTACTGAAGACTGCTGGTTTCAAGCCATGCAAGACGAAATCCATAAATTTGATCGACTGGACGTATGGGAATTAGTACCACCTCCAGATAGTGCCATGATTATTGCTCTCAAGTGGATTTATAAGGTGAAGCTTGATGAGTATGGTGATGTGTTGAAAAACAAGGCACGTCTTGTAGCAAAAGGATTTCGTCAAGAGGAAGGTCTAGATTTTGAAGAATCCTTCGCCCCGGTTGCTCGTCTTGAAGCAATCAGGATATTCATTGCCAATGCCGCCAGCAAAAACATGACAGTTTATCAAATGGACGTGAAAACTGCATTCTTAAATGGCGAGCTCAAAGAAGAAGTCTATGTCCACCAACCAGAAGGCTTTGTTGACCCAGAACGTCCACATCATGTCTATCGTCTGAAGAAAGCACTTTACGGGTTAAAACAGGCTCCCCGGGCATGGTATGACACTTTGTCAAAGTTTCTTCTGGCACAAGGATTCTCCAAGGGTGTCGTCGATCCAACCTTGTTCATTCGGAAAACAGGCAAACACACTCTTCATGTTCAAATATATGTTGATGATATCATATTTGCCTCGACCGACCCCAAAGATTGTGACCATTTTTCTAATGAAATGAGTTCTAAATTTCAAATGTCGATGATGGGTCAAATAACAATTTTCTTAGCAAACAAATTTCCAAATCCTAGAGGCATTTTCATTAATCAATCTAAATATGCAAATGAGATTTTAAAGAAATTTGATCTTTATAAAAGTGACCCTGTCGACATCTCCTCCTAGGAGGTAGTGAACAAAACTGGAATGAAAGAGACCTCTCAGGGACCCCTGTTGACCAGACCAAATATCGCAGCATGATTGGGTCCCTGATGTACCTCACAGCCAGTAGACCTGACCTAGTATTTGCTGTGTGCATGTGTGCTAGATATCAATCTAGGCCCACTAAAAAGCACCTTGAGGCAGTTAAACGGGTCTTTCGGTATCTCCAAGGAACCATCAATATGGGTCTTTGGTATCCGAAAGACACCGCCATGGCACTAACAGCATACGCAGA
This sequence comes from Tanacetum coccineum, assembly GCA_026074375.1. Classification (NCBI taxonomy): domain Eukaryota; kingdom Viridiplantae; phylum Streptophyta; class Magnoliopsida; order Asterales; family Asteraceae; genus Tanacetum; species Tanacetum coccineum. The sequence continues at coordinate 27,299 of BQNB010053186.1, forward strand.
CGCAGATCATGCAGGTTGTCAGGACACTCGCAGAAGTACATCTGGCAGTGCTCAGTTCCTTGGTGATAAGTTAGTCAGCTGGTCATCAAAGAAGCAAACTAGCACGTCCATCTCGTCTACAGAGGCTGAATACATCGCGATGTCTGGTTGCTGTGCCCAAATCCTATGGATGCGGTCTCAATTATCAGATTATGGCTTCGCTTACAATCGCATCCCTCTGTACTGTGACAACAAGAGTGCCATAGCTCTTTGCTGCAACAACGTTCAGCACTCCAGGTCTAAACACATCGACATCCGACATCATTTCATCAGAGAACAAGTGGAAAAAGGAGTGGTTGAGTTGTATTTCGTGAGGACAGAGTATCAACTGGCGGATATATTCACTAAGGCGCTGCCCAGAGAACGATTCGAATTCATTCTCCCAAGGCTTGGCATGAAGTGTATGAAGCCGGAGACACTCAAAAGTCTTCAGGATGATCAGGATGAGTAACGGATTGGCTTCAAGTATCCTATGTAAATATGTACATACTTAAACCCAAAAAGAAAAATACAAAAATATAAAACCATCAAAAATCCATAAAAATCAGAAAATAGAAAATGCCAAAAATAGTTTTCTTTAAGACATGTCTTCCGTTTATCGATAACATTTACGGTCCTAGAAATGTCATTCAATAATGACACGGGTCTTTAAATGAAGCTCGAACAGAAGTTTAAACCTTTCAAAACATGTCTTTATGGCTTGTAGTTATTTCAGACTGCAACCCGCTTTTCAAAATAAGGAAAGCACGTCGCCAAAAAGACGGTTGTTCCTAACAACGGGTGATTAAGTTCTCCCGGGCATGGATTACCTTATATCCTTGCAACCTCGATCTAATGTACGCTTCAGTGCATTATTTCTTGATTAAGAAGAGAAGTCTTCTTTTATCCTTATAATTTTCCGTCTATGATTCTTCAGAAAATTATTTGGATTTCACGTGGTGGTTTAATGTTGTCTTTTGAAAATCAATTGGACTTGGATTTTTCATAAACTTTGACACTCAATCAACGACTACAACTCTTTAACTAGAAAACGGGTCATTGATTGAGGGGGAGAGTGGTTTTCAAATTTATGACGTTTAACGGACATTTGAACATATTGTATACATAACTGAGAAAAGTTTGGTTGCTAACGGGATTATGGCTTAAGGGGGAGTTAAACTTGTGTTAACTCAAAAAGGCCCAAATGTGTCGATTATGTGCAAGTATAGGGTCGTAAATGCTATTTGCTAATTGTTCCCTAGACTTATTAATCATGAAGGACCAAATGTGTCACTTGTATATGTTTATATCAAAAGAATAGAAAAGGTGAAAGAGAGGGACCATTTCTGCCAAATATTGAAAGATCAATTAGGTTTAAAAAAGGGCTAAATGCGTTTTGACTTAGTCAACAAATTCAAAACTTGGTCAAACCTTTCTCAAAACCTTACATCTCTCTCGGCTGCGTTTTTACTAGATCCATAAAGTTAGTGTGTTTTTCGTGCCTAGGTATCATTCATTCTATGTTGTGCATCACTCATACATGTATTATCTATAATATCTTGGCCTAAATTGCATTAATTTGTGTGTCTTTAGGAATTTCGTGCTCTCGCATCATCAAAATCTTGGTTAGTGTTTCAAACTTTGTTTTGATAGCTGGGATATCATTAGATTATATAATGGATTAGATGTAATGAATAGATTAAGTAATAGATGCATTAAAATGAAAGGTTGAATCTGCGTTATAAGAGGTTCATGTTGCGTTTTGATAATGGTTCTTGATTGCGTTTTGAGTTCGTATTCATGTTGCGTTTTGGCTTAGAAATTTCTTGGTTGCGTTTTGGGGATTAGATCGTGACTGCGTTTTGAAGATTTGATTCTTGATTGCGTTTTGGTATTCCTGTCATGATTGCGTTTTGATGATATTATATGTGGTTGCGTTTTGCTTGCATGTTCTGTTGCGTTTTGATTATATGATGCCAAACAGGTTCAAAACGCAATCATTGCGTTTTGGTTTGAAGAAATTTAAAATATTAAAATAGTAAAGCCCCCATTTCGAAAAAATTTAAATGGTTGCGTTTTGACTATTTTTGAATATTATATCTCTTGCGTTTTGATGGCTGCGTTTTGAGTGTTGCGTTTTGACCTCACTGCGTTTTGATTTTGGCTGCGTTTTGCACATCTAGCTAATTGCGTTTTTAAATGGCTGCGTTTTGATATTAGCTTATAAATCATTCATTGCGTTTTGAGTTTCTAAGTGTTGCTTGTCCATTGCGTTTTGGTGTGATTGCTACTTGCTTGATTTAAATCTTGCATTTTGCTATTGTAAAAGTGTTCACTGCGTTTTGTCTTGCATTGATTGTAAACTGCCATTGAATCTTGTGATTAAATCGGTGTGTCTTGTCCTCTCTTTGATGAGTTAACATCCGTTGATTCAAGAGTTGACCAAACTCATTGATTAACACTATAGCATGATCTTAGAGTCCTTCTCTTGGATCGTGTGCATATGTGCTTAACTTTCGAGCATCTGCTCACATCTAACAATCCTTCTCTGCATGGTCGTTCTTCTGTGATTGTAACTGTGCAGAATCAATGGCTGATGCTGAACATGCACCCGCAATGGCACCACCTGTTCGTACTGATGAACAGATCATGCCACGCATACGTTGGGTGCCAATTGGGAAAAGCAACTGCTATCTGAATGAAGAAAAATCTCAACCCAGCATACCTCCGTTGAGCATTTGTGCAGTTACAATGGGCCGATGCAAATATCAATGCTCCTGAGTTCTAGTTGCTGCTGCTTCTATTTCCCCCCCTACCTACTCGTTTGATTAGCAAATCTTGCCTCGTAAACAAGATATGGTGCCAAGTGGGAAAAAAGAATTGTTATCTTGGATGTGGAAAGAACTCAAGCCAATCCCATATTCAAGATAGCTGTAACATCTTAGAAGAACACCACTTCATCAAAGCTTCCACCGCTTCCACCACCATTCCAACCATTTACATCCTAGCATTCTTGGACACCATCAATTTGACAAGACAAAAATATACAACTGTCCAGCTGGATGAACAACGCATCTATCTCACCAAAGCTACTCTAAGAGATGGCACTTCAATTACCCCTGAAAGACAACAAAAATTTCACATCTCCACCAAATGCTAACACTATAATCTCCTTTGTCAACTAACTGGGTTACCTAAATGTCGTCAGAACCTTATCTGGAGTCGTGACAAATGACATGTATCAACCATAGAGGGCACTCACCACGATCATCAATCTTTGCCTTACGGGAAAGACTTTAGCATTTGAAAGACCAAGAGCTCCAGTGTTGCAGATTTTGTGGGGTGTAGTCAGCAGGGAAAATATCGATTATGCTGAGAGGATATAGGAAGAATTTACTCAGTGTATCCACTCATTCATAGAAGATAAGATGAATCTAGCTCTTCATATGGAGGGAAAGAAGAAAGTTAATCCACTTATGATTTCGGGTGTCCATTTCACTAAGCTAATCATTAATCACCTCCAGAGCATACACAAGTTCCATAAAAGACCAGGTTCTCTACTCCACCTGCCTTATGAGGAGTCTGCTTTGGGATACCTGAAGCTCTCATTCAAGAACACCAAAAGAGTAAGATTTGGGATGGCAATTCCGAATACACTTATCTTTGAGGAGATCAGATCTGCTCCCTATTACTCCGAATATGTGGCAAAGGTGACTAAGTATCAGCGTTATCTCGCTGGAGAAGTAGTCCATTAACGATGAAAGCAATGGCTCCCAAACCAGGGAATGGTGGGCAAAACACAAAACACCCAAGAAACCAAACCGCAATCAACTTCCTCACAACCACCCAAACCCAAACCACACCTGCTAAGCCTCAAGAAAAAGAAAATAACGCTGTTATGGAACCACTAAAGCCCCATACACCAGCTAAACTATCACAATCTGGTAAGTATATAACAAAGCATCAACTCTTAAGATGCTCACAACATTAAGTATCTAAGATTCGAAGATAAGGTGTTCCGGCGGATAAACCCAGGTTATGAAGATGAAGCTGGCTGATAACTTTACAAAAGGGAAAAGGAAGAAGAGCTATCACGGAAGCTTTACCCAACACCTCGGGGGTCACTTCCATCGGTGGTTGATCAGAATAACCAAACTGGAAAATAAGCACCACTCCAAGGTACTAAGGGAAAAAGTGGTATAAGAGAAAGATCCAGTGATGGAACACGCTGCTCAGTTTTCTGACTTAACCTTCAGACTCCAAAGAAGAAGAACCCTGCTAAACAGTTCATCTTTCAGAGACGCACTCCCGCACCTACTATACCCTCGAGCATGAAGAATCCTCTTCCCTGTATGTCAAACTGGGTCTAACTGATAGCGAAACGGAATCGAATAGTGAGGCATCTCGTGAAGGCCAGGATGGATCAGACCCTGGTAAACTAGTCGAAGGCCAGGCTGGATCAGACCCTGGTGTTGCTGCAGATTCTCGAATTCAACTAAGTCATGTTGTTCATGCTGGACCAAACCTTGAACACATGAATCTTGAGGTCTCTGATACTTCACCTCAACCAAACCCAGAGCAAATAGATAAAGAATTTACTATCACGGCTTATCCAAATGTTCAGGAGAACCTTAAAATCCCAACTGAAGGTGAAGTGAGACTTGAGGAACCTGCAAGCTCAGCTGGAACCCTGTCTTCTATGCAAAACCTCGACAAGGAACTTAGATTCACCAATCAGTTCCTTGCGGAGAAGTCATAGGAAGACGAACCTGAAAAGTCCAACACTGAAGTGGAAGTTCAATCTATGGTCACGATTCCCATACATCATGACACCTCATCAGTTCCTCTAATGACCTCCTTGATTATTGATCTCACCGTCTCTCAACCAGCCTCCACAACGGTTGAAGCCTCACTACCAACACCACCAACAACAACAGCAATAACAACAACAACAACTCTTCCATCACCTCCACCTCAACCACAACAAGGAGTCTCAAACTCAATCATAATTAAGCGGATTGGTGAGTTGGAATGATGTAAAGCGGATCTAGTAAGAGGAAAATCAAACCCTGGAGGAAAGGGGTTAGTATAAGCACGGGAACAGGATCCACCAATTGGAGACCACAAGACTTGTCTGAATGATCAGAGAGCAGACATGGAATATAATAGACACAAGAGATTGACCAGAAAAATTCGAAGAAACGGTGAAAGAGGTTGTTACCGCATCAGTTCAGTATGCAATGAGAGCCCCTCTTCGTGCTCGCTTTAAGGATCTCCCTACTTCTGACATGAAGGAGATTCTGCTTCAATGCATGCTTGAGGAGAATTATGACAAGGGCCACGAGGATCACCGGATGGCCTATGAAGCTTTACAAACATCTATCCGTCGTGATGAAAGCGAGCAATTTGATGCTGACAAGTCTGAGGAGCGTAAAAAGATGAAGAGTAAGCAGGATTCACCAAAAACCCCACCTGGGTCACCTCATCCACCACCTCCTCCTCCACCACCGTCTAGTATATCTGGGGATTCCGGTACAACTGGAGCCTCTGATTCCGCTCAAGATCCTCTTACACCACCACCGTCTCCAACACCTAATCCAGATGATCAGTCTTCAGGCTCAGCTGCTCCAGGCTCGTCCAAGACAGCTGCTACTACTGCATACATAGCCTGGACAACGACAACCCCTAGATTCGAGCCATCTGCCTCATCTATTCCTAAAGACGTATTTATGCATGAAGAGTCAGACTTTGCAGCTCAGGATATGGTGTCTGATGATGAAGATATCGGCAGTAGGCACATTCCCAGAGTTAATCTGAATCAGGATTGGTTTAAACCTCTTTCCGAAGACGAAAGACCTACGACTCCTGAACCTGCTTGGTCCATTCCCTCATCAAGTCTACCTGTCCCCATCCACAAATGGGCATCTGCTATAGCCTCCAGCTACTACCTCTACCGGAGAACTCTCTGCTTTCATAGACCGGTGATATTGGAGTATTTATTGATTGGTTCTGCAAGAAGCAAGGAATCACAGAGCTCACACCAGAACACTTAGAAGGTCCTGCATATGAAGTTGTCAAAGCCTTCCATCCTGACGTGATTCATCTCTAATTGCAGATGGAGGAATGTTACAAGCTTCTGACCAATCAAGTAGACGATAGACTTCTCAGGTATAACGTCAGCAGACCACTCCCATTGGGTGGTCTTCCAGGTCAAGTCACGATTCAGACAAAGTTCTTCTTCAACAGAGACTTGGATTATCTACGATTTGGCAGCAAGGGTGACAGACTTGCGTTGTCAATCACAAAGATGAAAGCTGCTTATTATCCTGATGTCGGCCTGGAACAGATGGTTCCAGATCAGATGTGGATCGAAGAAGAGTGCATGTATGACATTTCTGCAACTTATGGTATCTCCCACTGGTGGTTCAGGAGACAGAAATTCCACATCGACCGACACTCAGCAGAAACCAACCGAAGAGCTCTTGTCAGGACTCACATGAGAATCCTAAGTGTCGTCAGCATTGAGGTCTTTTTGCTTTACGGGTATGATTACATGAAAAAGATAGTCCTTCGAAGAGCAGATAATCAGGAATATACTATTGCTGAAAGCGACTTCAAAGATCTGTACCCGAGTGACTTTGAAGACTTGTACTTGCTAAATCTTCAAGGTCACCTGAACCACCTACCGCCCAAAGACAAGAAGATTCTCTCTACTGCCGTCAACTTATGGATAAGGAATTTGGTTATCAGAAAACGGGTAGAAGACTTCCAGCTCGGCATAGAGAGTTACCAGACTCAGCTGAACCTCACCAAACCTCGCTGGGAAGCTACAGGTCTCGAGTTCATGCACGATTACAAGATTCTTGACTCCCCACGGGCCGTGGTGTTCAGAGACAAGTATGGAATGCAGATGATCATGCGCTTCAACGAAATCCACAAGTTCAGTGATGGGACTCTACAGCAAATTGATGAAGCCTTAGACTATCGGGTCAAGGAATTCAAGGTTAACAAGGTCAATCCGGGGTTGAATACCAGGTTCTGGACCACGAATGATGTGATCAAGAGCAAGCAGTTCATGTTTGCTATTCAGAAGAGGCTAAAGCTCAGGCGAATCTTCCGGAACTTGGAAAGCTTTGTTGGTGGACGAATACGAGAAGGAGACTACAGACTTCTTCAGAGAACCGAATGATCACATCTTCTCTGTATATTTTAGTACTTCTTGTGTGGTGTAATAGTACTGTTTTTCTAACTTACTTTAATCAATTGAGATCCTAAATCTCAACGGGTTTGAAATTTTTTATCGGGGGAGAGAATGTGATTTAAATATAAAAATCTGATACAAAATGTGATCTTTTTTAACCCAAGTGTAGGCTCCCCCATATGTGCTAAACCTTTTCAAATATTGATGCACATATTAAGGGGGAGCGAATGGTATATGATGGCAATTGTGGAAATACCTAAGACCGAACCTGAAATTAATTTATCAGAGTTATAAGGTTGGTAAGGTTAGGTACTCATTCCTACGATCCTGCCAGAGCCGGAGGGATCTACCTAGGGACAATCCACTAGTTAGTGTAGAAGTCCTTAGGTAAGATTATAAAAGGAGTAATGCGAGAATAAGGGAAAAGTGCAGACTGAGATGGAGCTAATCCTGGAACATACCTAACAAGGTACTAGTAATGAAGTCTCGGTAAGCACTAAAGGGGTTGAAGAATGAAAAAGAAATGTTAAGATAAAGGGTGAAAAGAAAGCAGCCATCCTTAAACATTAGGCAGAAACCGGGTCACTACATATGCTGTCAGAATCACATGGTTGATTGCTGTCATTGAAGATAAGTATCATGGACCTAGTGATACGCTGCACAACCCTTCCTAGCCACTCAAGATCCCTCAAAGGATTCTTGTTTCATTTATCACGGAGATCAATACATTTCTTTCGTCTCTCTCACTCTGAGTTAGACGATATTAAAAAGGTGGCAGTTTGCTCTAGTCTCCGACTACTAAAATCCAAAAGTGCACTATAGAGTCTAGAGCCATGAGATCATCCATAAATCTCGTTAGGACACTAATACAAACTATGCTTGCTCATCACACACTGTGATAACAAGTAAGATCTTAAGAGTCCTACGCATCCTCGTGGTATTGCCAGAATATCCGAGTGATACGAAAGTACTCACAATGAAGATGGAAATCCTTTTAGAGCCAACATCAAACAAGCTCTTGGTAGGTGACATGTGAGATCCATTATGGATCAAACTTGTGACAAATGGAAAGCAACGATGGTGCGATTCCTTATGAATCAAACTCGTTCCAGGCAGTGAATTGACGAATAGTTTTTGGAAAACCTTTCGATGTGCTCAACAACTGATTTTCGAGCACATTGACTGTGTATATCTTTCAAAACAAATGTATTTCTGATGAAATTTGATTTTATTTTATAAAACCTTCGATGTGTTATAAAAACTCTTTTCTGAGTGACACGCGACTGACCTTCAAATCAATTTCTCATTAATCAGTGGGTTTTTAACTCACTGTTTCACTCACTCCGTGCTTTGTCTACTTTGAGCCGCTCCAGTTTGAGAACAGCTAGCGCAGCTATGAAACCCTGTCAAGGAGATTCTTTGGAATTCTACCTGATCACAGGCAGTATTTATACTGATTAACGGGGAACCGTGGTTCTTGCAACCTTATTCAACGAAAGTGAACAAATACACTTTCGTTTGTTTATTACTAACATATATTTGTATGAATTCCTGACAGTAGCAGCTGCTCGCAAGAGACATGTCAATTTCACAACTTATGCTCTCACTTCAATATTCCTAATCAAAGACATCATGATAACTAAAAGACCTACAACACAGCTTTTGCAACTCTGATGCGTGCTATCATGATCCAAAAAAGGGTAAGAATGCGGTTAACGGAAGGGTTAACAACATCAATGGAGCAATACTTCACTACAGGTATGATTATGAGATCTATTGTGGCATGATGATATCAAGAAAGCTCATAGTATACGACAAGTCAAAGGAACTATGCTCAAAAGTCACTACATAATGTACAAAGAGATCAAAGAATGAAGAATCAAAGATTACGAGCTAAAGTCAAATGTTCAAGACTTAGAATGCTAGGATTCATATTGTATTTTTTAGGGGTAACCTCCCTTTGGGGGAGATTGTTAGGTTCATGAAAAAGACTCGGTCCCCCTGTGTATTATCTAGAATAGCATAGCTCGTAGATGTACGCTTTGGAAGACGTTATTTATGTTGTATTTGTACAAGATAGGAACATTGTAAGTAATTCCATATGTCCACATATTGGGGGAAGATTGTTAGCCTTAAAATATGGTGACATATCGGAATTACATTAGTTTTCATTAGGCAAGAACTACAGGGACTATAACTGTTAAGATAGTATAGTGTCCATTGTCTTGACCTATATATACCCCCTCCATACTTCCATGGAGGGGTGAGGATTCATAATTTTGTAATAAGGTGTGTGTGTTTCTCTCTCTAAAACACACACATCTTCCCTTTTCTCTCACTAATAATATGGCTTTCTATTTGTTTAATCCTCCCCGACCTCCGGATCTTTCTTGTGTAGCTAGTGATTTCTTATGTTAACATATATGTTGTCTTGGGTTGGAAGAATTTCTTAGCTGATTGTTGGTAGATAGGAAAAGAGATGTAACGACAGTAGACAAAAATGACATTATTTTGTTAATGACATCAATAAGGTCATCTCCTTGCTTAAACACAGGAACTACTAGACCAGAGTCTATCTAAGGAAATTCAACAAGATGTATTTGTTGATTAACTAGGGAGATAGTATATTTAATTTGAGGAATGGATTGTGGTTGTGGACAAGCATCTTGATAAACTGTGGATGAGTAAGCATTCAGATAGGATGCTGACGGATAAGTAATTGCAAGAGGTGTGGATGGATAAGTAGTTGAGTAATGTTGTAAGGGATGAATTGATCCATATTGAGGAGACTGTGATGGTGAAAACTGTTGTTGGAATTATGGATTGTTGTATAAAGATTGATAAGTGTTGAAATGAGACGGGGTCTGCTGGTGATTGGCAACTAGCGCACGTGGATCTTGATTGCGTTCACGCATAACGCGTACTTCATTAGCATGAAGTTCGTGTTATTGAAGATATGCATGAAGCTGATCGAAGTTAGTTGTGTGCAAATCCCTTACCAGTTTGACATCCGTGACAAACTTACTCCATTTAGGTGGAAAACTGTTCAAGAACTTAGTATTAACTTGAAATTGCTGCAATGTCATTTTGTAGATGTTCATATTGTTGATTAGCTAAGCAAATCTGAAGTAATACTAATGTAGTGATTTCCCCTTTATGTAAGCAAACTTATCAAACTCATCATACAGTTTACACTCTCTTTCTTTCTTTGTCAATGAAGTACCTTGCATTAGTAATTGGATTCTTTCCCATAGATCCTTGGCAATTTTGTGATGATTAACAAGTGCATAGACATCAGATGGAAGTCCTTAAAGAATGATGTTAGTTGCCTTGACATCACAATCAGCTTGAATTTTCTCAGTTGCAGACAATTCCTCATATTTCTTTGTCATGGTCACACCATTTTCTTCAATCGTAGGCCAAATGAGTGGACCATTTTTGACTGATTCGAGTATCATTCTACCATGCTCTCTATTTTCCATGTACAGTTACATTCTACTTTTCCATGAGTCATACAGGTCTTTGTCCAATATTGGTAGACGGTTTTCACCACTAGAAAGTATCATGAATTCAGCAAGCGTAGTCATTGTTACTTAGGTTTGTAAAAAGATTACTTGTTGATCGAACAGTGATAAGAAGTAATTGTGTTAAAGTGAAGTACTTAGGTCTTAAGTTTACATGGGATTTTACAATTCTTGATGAAACCGGGAAAATAAGTAAATATTTCACGGGATTTTACACACCAAAGAAAAAATCGTATAAATGTTTTAGGCTTAATCAACGTATAACTCGGTTAAGGTAAATACGTATAAATTGGTTAAAACCAGAAAGGTATAAATCGGTTAAGAGAAATACGTATAAATTGGTTAAAACCAGAAAGGTATAAATCGGTTAAGCTTAAAAGACATATAAATCGGTCGAGCTTAAAAGGCGTATAAATCGGTTAAGCTTAAAAGACGTATAAATCGGCTAAGACCAAATTACGTATAAATCGCTTAAGCCAAAGTACATACAAATCGCTTAGAAGAACCATGTATAAATCGCCCAAGGTATGATGTATAAATCGCCTAAGGTTAACTAAACGTATAAATCGCCCAAGCTTAATGCCACGTATAAATCGCCCAAGCTAAATACTACGTATAAATCTCCTGAATCCAAACCACGTATAAATCAGTTGAAAACCACCACACGTATAAATCGGTTAATAACCCAGAACGTATAAATTGCTTAGACCAAATTTTAAAACACTAAAACATTCGCTTTTTGACATTTTTCCTAAGATTTTCTTGTACAATTAGTAACTCAAAGCTTATAAGAACCTTAAAAATGTAAACTTTATGGTTTTTAAGACAAAAACTTTTGAAATCAAGAATCGTACTAGTAAAAGCTTCAAACTATAAAAATTTGTAAGAAAATGATGTTTTCTTGGATCTTTGCTTGTACACAATGTATAACTAAGATACTAGAACAATATACCAAAGTATATAATCTTTTCGTGTACTAAAAAGCTTCAAAACCAAAAAAAATGAAAAATGGCGAGTAGAAACTAAGAAAAAAACACACACAAGAACAAGATTATCACCCCATGGCTCTTGATACCAATTGTAGAATATAAATAATCCTTGAAAAAACACATAAAGAACTAGAGAGAGAAAGGTTAGAAGGATGTTTCTAGTGAGAGAATGTGAAAGAGAATAATATTAGCTTAAGTGAGAAAATGAAACAACCAACCACCCTTTCCATAGCATGGAAAGGGTATTTATACCTACATAGGACCGAATATGGCTTAGGTCCATGGGCTTTCCATGGGCTTTTGCTTATCTAGCCTATTTAGTTTCCAAATATTACTTAACGAGCTATCTAACGATATTTATGGTAGTCACCGATACTTTCATATTCCTAACAAAAGGCTAGACATGACGGGAGAAGGTTTATCATTTCCTGACTACCTCTTAGTCAAATATGGGGGTAGCCACGATAGTGATTTAATTAGGGACAAAAGATATGCTGAATGGTGCGACAATCACTTAATTTCTAGCCCCTCGACTTCGAAAACTAAAAAGTCCCAGTTAGATAGCAAACCTAAACCTAGGGACTTTACTTTCAAAGAATGGATGTTAATAAAAGTTGGGCATACTAACGTAACAGAGTCTGTAAAGATAATTATGTTAAAATCTTGGGTCATTGATTGCTTTGAAGCAGAATTAGGACCCACCAAAAATCCTCGAGCAAGAAGCTTTGATAACTACAAATGGGTGTTTGATTTAAAAATTGATCAACTTGCCGATGAGTATGAACTAGTGTTAGGAATTATGTTTTCCTGAGTTAGTACTGTTAGTATTAGTTAGTTAGTACTGCCAGTATATATGTTAGTACTCGTAGCAGAGTTAGTACTGTTAGTAGTAAGTTAGTACTGCTAGCATATATAGATAGTATTGCTTAAGTGATATGCATGAGATATATTAGGAATAGATATGCATGATCACTTAACGTGTTTTGTAAGCCCATTAGGATTTCCTTGGTGTAAAAAAAGAACCCTACGGCACTAGTTAGATATACAAGTTTCACAAATATTTATAGTTAGTATTCTGTAACCTTGCAGATTAATAGTAATCAAAGTTC
>BQNB010053187.1:0-34612 GCA_026074375.1 Tanacetum coccineum
TTTTTTAAACATCATATTTTATTAATGGACAAAACGAGATTGAATAACTTAAACCGATAATCAACTTACTTCACGATAGCTCTTTAAAAGAAAAAACGCACAAAGAAGCGGAGGAGCGGGAAAGCACAAAGCTATTAAAAACCTTCTCCTTTCGGGTCGTAGTTCCTCGGAACAACCCTCCTTATACCCCTCTTAGAGTTTGTTAATCTCTTAAAGGTGAGCCGTATTTCACAAGTGACACAAAGGCAAGTTTTAAATCTTTTGTTCGGGAACTTATTATGATAATGCTTCAGTTGAAAGCATTATATTTATGATGATTTTTATTGATAATTAAGGATAATGTTTTTATGTTTTTTTTGTTTTTTTTTGTTTTGTTTTGTTTTTTTAAAGAAATGAAAAATATTTTTGTCTTTTTATATTTTTAAAATAATAAGAAGAAAATATTCACAAACGAGAATGATAACTTCACGGGGAAGGGTATTCAAGACACTAATCGTCAAACCGTAACGATATTGTCGCAACACACCTCCCCGGCAGCGGCGCCAAAAATTGATTATTATAAATTCAACCCTTTACTATATATTAAATATATAATATAATATATAATAAGAATAAAAAATATCAATCAAAATCAATTGTAGTAAACCGGGAAGCATGCGATTCCCTGGTCGTTTATCCCCAACGAGGCGTGAAATTGACGGTTACGTTATTGGTTTGACAATTGGATGCTTGAATAAAAGAAGGATTTGATTGGTTTTTCTAAATTCTACGGGAAATTACAAAAATTTAAACTAAGGAAAGCTTAAAACTACGGGAAAAACAAGCAAAGGCACGAGAATTTAAACTTAAAACTACGGGAAAGCATAAAAAAAGGAAATTGATGTCCTAAAATTCTACGGGAAGCATAAATAAGGCATAAAAGGAAATCCTAAGTCTAAGGGAACATAATTATAAAGCCACTTAAAGCTAAAACACGAAAGCGAGAACGGGAATTAAAAACGAACGCAAATTTATTTTTAATTCCCTACCTTAAATAATAAATTTGCAGTAAATAAGCAAATAAGATTAATAAGCTAAAATCGAAAAACTACCTTAAATAATAAATGTTGTATGGTATAACCTGAAAAAGACCCTAGGGCAGTTGGACGTGTATGGTGTGTGTGAGGTGCTTGTGTAAATAGGGGAGGTCATGGGTTCGACCCCCATGCCTCACCCTTTTTAGAAAACATTTTTTTTATTTTTCTTTTTACTAACTTATAAAAGAGACAAAAATAAGCAAATTTTATAACTGTGACTTTTTATAAAACTAGTTAAATAAGCTAAAAATGCTGAATTAAATAGACAAATTACTTATGTTTTTACTTAAGAAACAAATGGCAAACCAGCTAGGCTAAAAAGAGCAAATAAGCAAATAAGAAAGAAAGATAAGCAAACAAAGATACTCAACCACACCCAATAAGCACTTAAGAACAATAAAAAGCCAAGAAATCAAACTGAAAAGCTCTGAAAAGCTATAAGCACCTTTTGGCTAAAACTGCTTAACCAAACAGCCTAAGGACACTTTTGGGCTTAATTTTAAGCCCCTTAGTGGATCCTTATGGCTTAAGGGCTTATATGCCCTTAAAGCTAGTCCTATAAGCTACAATAAATGACATTTAAAAAGTATTTTGAAATACATTTGAACCATTAAAAAGACTGATGAAAAAGCCTAACAACTAACCCATTCAAGTGTGCAATAACTGTTTTGACCCATTTGTGCTTTAATCAATGAAACAGTGAAGGAAACTTAAATACCAGATTTTAGACTTGAAAATAAACTCATTTTGAACTTGAAAATATGCTACTTAAACCTTAAAACTTAAAATCCTAGTTAATGCATTCTTAAACAAAATAATTACCACAGACATGAGAGTTTGGTTATGAAAACTTGAAAACTAAGTTATACTTAATCTTAGCTTAATAAAACTACGACTTAGGACTAATATGAGCTTATGAAACTAACCTTAATAACCAAAAGACAAATTCTCCTCATTTGACCCGTTTTGGGTCCTTGACCCAAACACCCCTTTAAAAGGCATTTTGACAAAACAAGCAACACGTCACATCAAAACCTTGAGATCCTAGATATCACGAGCCACCAGGCTCTGATACCAACTGATAAAACCTAATTGTAGGCTTCATAGATCGTTTTGCCCATCTAGGATATCATAACATTGATCACGCAGCGGAATAACAATTAAGAACAACAATGTTATGAACAAGGTTTTTATTCATAAACTATATCCCCAAGATCAAATGATCCTTGAGGCTAAACTAACTAATACACTATTCGACTTTAATCAGTCGACTATACTATCTAGATAACTAACTACTAATAAGCTAACTATTAGACTCTCATTGGAGAGATCTAACTATGATGGATGATAAAACTATTCACCCTACCTCTCTTTATATACTAGAGAGGCTAGGGTTTACAAGAAAACCTAGCTTTGATAAGAAGCTAACTTAATATTGCACATTAAGTCCTTGTTGTTTCATCTTTCTTCTTTTCTTCATATGTGGTTTTGTAATCATCAAATCTCAAATCCCAACACTTTTTAAGCTACACAAACTGATTTAAGCAAGAACTTATGATAACCAGGTAACAACTAAACATAATAAGCATAAAATAGCTAAACACAACAGATTTTAAGCAAAGAAATAAGCTAGAACCAATTAAGTAGTTTTTAAAAAAAAAGGAAATGACAAATTTGCATAAAAAAGCTTAAACTTAAATTTTCATTAAAACAGAAAAAGATTACATGATTCAAAAGTTAAAATGACAGAATTTTAAAGACAAAAAACATAAATTGTAAAACATTAAAACTAAAACTAATCTACTCCTAGTTACACTAGTTGTTTTTGTCTTCTGTCTTCTTTCTTTTTATAAGAAGCCAAGGTTCCCATTGTGTGTTTCTTGTGTTTTTGTTGTGAGAGTGCTCAAAGCTCAAATCCTGGCCCTTAATTTGCCTTGGCCTCCAATCCAAATGATCCCAACCCTCTATTTTTTGTCTCGACCATTTTACCAATGGGAAATTATGGGATTGCCACAGTGTACATAAGCCATGTGGGGGTGGGGTTATGTGGGTTTGAATAAGTTAAGAGGGTGTAAAGGTCTTATGTCGTGTTGCAGTGAGTAAGTGTGACAGGGATGTACAGTGCATAGGGTTAAGTTTGGCAGGAAAAAGGTATAAAAGGGTGAGCAGGGGTGAAAGTTTAGGGAATGGCAAATTTAGTCCCTCAAGGTTTATAGTGATCTTGCAAGTTTAGTCCTTTGTTTGGCAAGTTAAGCCCTTATAGTTTGTAAATGATTGCACCGTCAGTCCTTAAGGGACTAACGGTGTAAGGGTGCAATGGGTAACGGTTGTTAAGTGGCTTGGGTTTGGTTTTGGGCTAAGTAATAGGCCGTGTATGTTAAAAAAAAGGGATTTGGGATTTTGGGCTTATGTATTAAAAGTGGGATTAGTATATAGGTGGGCTGACCCGGGCCCACTAGGTGGGTATGGGTGGGCCCACTTTTGACAATTTAAGTTTTCGGGTTTGGTTTTTGATGCCCTTTCCAATGCCGTATCCCGGGGTTTACTTTGACTTCGTATTGACTTTATTAAATGCACAAACGTTGTCGAGTCGATCCGGAAATGTCCGTTTTAGCTCCGTTTTTAATCCTTTTGTACCTTTGGCCTTAGTTTTTCGCGCTCTTTCTAATTTTGTGCTCGGTTTTGTCCGGTTTAGCTTCGTTTTTGTCCTTTAGTGAAATATCCGATACCTGCATAGTACAAACACAAAAACAAGCATCTTTATGGCATTTTGTGTGCGTTTTTGGTCGTTTAGGGTCGTTTTATTGAGTAAAAGGTATGTGTAATTACACACATATCAAAGAGCGTACTTTACGGGCTGCCCCCTAACATATTAGGGACCGCCGGGATCGCCAGTAGAGTAACTGCTATTTTTGTCTTCTATAAATACTAGGCCACCCCATCTGAAAAAAACAACCTCTTGCTACGAATTTTCTCAGATCTACTTTTCTCTCTTCTTTCTTTCTTTCTAAAACACATAACTTGATCACTAACATATCTTGATCTTGTTTCAAGTGATTAATTCCCTCTTCCTCCATTCTTCTAATCAAGTGCAAGAGAAGAACAATCTTATTCATCTAGAAACGAATTGTTATCAAGTGATCTCTTTGCTCCTCCTCAAGATCACAAATCTTCATTACATTTTCTTTGTTGTGTTGTGTAAATTAGATTGTGTGTAGATCCAATAGTGTAATTTGTGTATTTGTATAAATTAGATTGTGTATCAATCCAAGAGTATATATCTTGTGAGTGTATAAAGACGTAGTGAAGTCTTAGATTGGTTCTAGCTAAGATTAGGACTCGAAATCTAGCTTAGTGTCGAAAAAGAAAGTAAGCAACATGTAAACGGTTTTCTCCACCTAAAGAGAGCTTGTTGACATAGTGAAATCTCGAGTGGAGTACTCGGGGAGTGAAGTAGGGAGAAGAGGTGCTTCATAACCGAACCACTATAAATCTTGGTGTCTTGGTTTGATCGTTTCTTTCCTTATCTCTTTATATTGTTATCGTTTAGTTAGTTTTTTACACTAGATAGTTTACTTATGATTCATATTGTTGATTGATTAACATTCAACTCGAATCAAACCATTTTATAAGCAAAGTTTTAAAACAGATAATTAACCGGTAGACTATTCAACCCCCTTCTAGTTTCCTATATATATATATATATATTAAATACTCATATATAAATATAATAAAATATATATATATAAATATTATATATAAATTATAAAATTTATATAGGACATACAACACGAAACAAACCATTATATAAGTAAAGTAATTAAAAACATATAATTAACCGGTGACAACCCTTCTATTTTCCTACAAATATATATATAATATATAAATATATCTATATATATATACATATACATATATATATATATATATATATATATATATATATATTGTATCGATTACAGAAATGTTGATTTATTTATTTTCGGCTCTTGAGTTCTTGCTCATTTCTTTTTCGTCAGATTTCAGCGGAGTATTTGGTCGACTGTTTCGTTTTAATGATTGAAGGTGTCTTGAGTGAATTGTATTTATGTCACACTTAGCCCAAGTGTTGAGTCATTTTGCGTAATTACCACACAACCATATTAAGAGATAACAATTTTGGTAAATATAACGGTTTCTTTATGAGATAACAGTTTTGGTAAAGATAACGGTTTCGTTATGAGATAACGGTTTTGGTAAAAGATAACGGGTTCGTTATAAGATAACGGTTTTGAGATAAAAAGTAAAGGTTTGGTGATAAGAAAAAGGGGGTTTTGTAACGGTATTAAGAATCTTTGTGTGTGTAAAGAAGAACACTTGTACAATAAGACAACTTTGTACAAATATTAATAAGGTATCGTAATTGACTAGGTCGTGGCCGGGTACTGCTGTGCGCTTGCGTTGAAATTATTTGTGCTTTGAGATTGAGATTTGTGCTGTTTGAATTTTGCTATTTAAGGTGAGTTCTCGTAGCCCCATTTTTCTACTATTTTTCCGTTGGGAGAAAATGATATCAAATGTATTTTGAACTGTTTTGAATTAAACTGTGCGAAATGTGGTTTTGTTTTGGGACAAGATATGTGCTTATGACTGCTATGTGAATAATATGTTTTACATGATTGTTTGGATAAGAGGGGTATGCCTATCCCAGTATTTGTATGATTGTTTGGATTGGATAGGTACGCCTACCAAGTATTTGTGTAGTTATTGGAGCAGATGGGTACGCCTACCTTGGTATGTGTGAGGTCATGCCCTAATTTTGTGCTTCAGCTGGTAGGCCCTTTAGGTACGTAAGTGACATATGGTGATTGACTAGCGGGATTGCTAGGTTGTGTTATATGACTAGCGGGGATGCTATGTCATGGGTTGTTTGCATATATATTCACTGTCATATTGCACTATTGTCCACTGTTTTGAAATATTGGCACAACTTTTGAATTTAAGGTCAAACCTACGAGCTCACCGACATTATTGTTGACGTTTTCGAGTATCATGTTCAGGTGTGTTAATTAAAGGTATATGAATGGTGTTGGAAGAGCAAAGACGTAACCCAAGGGTACTGGGTCAGATTTAACTAGCAATTCTCGACGATGTCTTTTTGATTCTACAAAAAGGGGGAGAAATGACATGAAACTCACTAAATACTTGTTTACAAATAATTTTACATTTAATGAGTTTAAATTTTGTAATCATCAAAAAGGGGGAGATTGTTGATAAAAATATAATGCCTAAAAACATTACTAATATTTTTTCATATCTTTACGTTTTGATAATCACAAAATATAAAAACGTTCAACGTAAAATTAAACGTAAAGAAGTAATTAGTAGTAAATTCTCATTTCAACAAATACATCACTTAAAGGTATGAATAAATAAATGCTTAATGCATTTTATGATCAAAGGAATTTTTTTATTCAACCTCACACTTTTATAAAATGTTGTAAACATTTTATAAACATCACAAAACATTTTCTACAACTAAAAAATGTTTTATTCAAAATAAACATTTTGAAATTCAAATTTTCGGACCAAAATCGGCTAGAAAAGTTCAAGAAAATCCCCCCTACACAAAAGAAAAACCGGGGAAGCCCTAGTCTTGGGTGCCCCCTTAAATACACGACCGCCCCCCTTAAAATTAAGGGGACCGCCCACCTATTTAAGGGGACCACCCCTAGGTAGACGCTCCCCCAGTTTGTCCTATAAATACTAGACTTTTCCCCATAATTTTCTCACCTTTTGCACTCATTCTTTCTGTTCTAAAACAACCCACACATCTCTCTAAAATCCTTTGATCATTTAATCATAAAGCTTTGTTTCCAAGTGATCCAAGTTCAATTCCTCAAGTGAAAGAGAAGAATACTTCCATCATCAAGTGAAGAAGTATTACACCCCAAGTGTATATTGCAATCTTGTTGCATCCATATCATAAATTGTAAATCATTTATATATCTTGTAAAGTTGTGTAGTTGTTAGGTTTTGGTGATTGTTGTAAGCATAGTTAGATCTTGGTGATCTTTCCAAGTAGTGTTAGTTAGTTGTGGCATAAGTAGTGTGGTGAAGTGAAGTCGTGAAGTTGTGAGGAAGACTTGAAGTTGTGAAGAAGTTTTGAAGTTGTAAAGTCGTAAAGTTGTGTTGTGATAGATTAGTTCTAGCTAAGATTAGAACTCGACATTTATCTTTGTGTCATAAATCGGTGTAAGCAACGTTGTGTACGGTTTTCTCCGCCATAAGGGAGTTTGTTGACATAGTGAAGAAAACTCTCGAGTTAGGTGCTCGAGGAGTGGAGTAGGCCAAAGAGGAGCTTCATAACCGAACCACTATAAATCCTTGTGTTGTGGTTTGATCTTTCCAACTCTTATCTCTTATTCCTTTATTTACTCTTACTTATTTATATTGTTCATATTGTGCAAGTATTGAATTCACAAAAAGTCGAATCTAAGTTTTCATAAACAAACATAAACATTAAAATAAAAAGCGGTAAATTATTCAACCCCCCTTCTAGTTTTCCACAGAGATGGTTTTGATTATTTAATTTTTTTAAGACTTAACTTGTAAAATTTATGTAAACCCAAGTTTCATTTCTTGTAAATTGTAAAGCGTATGATCTTGTATCTTGTGCGATGAACGGTATCGTCGCATCTCGTGTTTCCACCACTGAAGGGGTGTGACAGATTGGTATCAAGAGCCACGGTTATAGAGAATGTCGGTTTTTATAAAATAAAATAAAAACGCAACTATAAACAAAAGTGAAGTCTGTTTTTAATAAAACCTCGAACATGGCGAAGTTAACTAGCCCGAGCAGTTCATGGTATTTCCTAAATTACACATAGCCTGATCAACTATGCTTAATTAATGAAGGCTATGAAATGATGGGGTTAGTTTTCTAAAGTTATGTTAGAGGAGGGAAGGGATGTGTGAGTAATGAGACCACCTGAAAATGATAGGATGTAAAATGACAAGAACACTTGCGAGTGTTGAGTTTGAGATCATATTGATTTTAGGATTGCCTTGCTGCCTTAGTAGTAGTAGTGTGCGATGCCTTGAGAGTGTAAGTAAAATTATCGCATGTAGCGATGTTGATTGGTTGATGTTGGCGTGCTTACCTTAGTGTAGTGCATGTTGCCTTGAGAATTTTAGTGGAAAGTAGCAGGTAGCGACGTGAACTGAGGATATGCTTTTGTGGATTATGTGCTCTATGTGATGACTAGTTGTGCTTGTTCGGTATCGAACCTGGTCGGTGTTTATTCATTGTTCGTATTCTTCCCGATATATTTAATATATATAAGGATATATATATATATTATTTATTATATATATTTAGATTTATATCGATATATTTGGTATATATTAGGATATATATATGTGTGTGTGTGTGTGTGTGTATGTATATATACAGTTACGAACATCTAATTTCGAACGCTATAATGATTTGTATATGTAAGCATAATGATGCTGATAATTTCGATAATAATATTTTATACTTATACCCTTTTATCGTGTTATCACAGGATGTCTAACCTAGTGTTTGTTGACCCAGAGATTTCCACCCAGGCTGACGGAGCTCAGAGCCCCCGAGTGCTCGTACCACTTCCTGAGGATCCCTATAAGGCTATTAGGCAGGCTTATTTGGTTGGGACGGACACTAAGTCCGAACCTTTTGAGGACCATGTTGAGACCGAGGCACCTGAGTCACCCCATACTGTAGCACCACCCACATCACTACCTGATAGTAATCCACCTACCTTGGTTCCCATTCTCCGTAGGACCGCGCCTATGGCTGTGCGTGTTCCAACGACGATGTCACCAGGCCTCTCTTCCAATATGGCAGAGGTGGAAGCTCCGATTCAGCATTCCGTAAGAGGTTTAGGTCCTCTTACGAGAGTTCACCATCTTCGTCACCGCCAGACCTTCCTTTACGAAAGCATTATCGAGGTACGTCTAAGTTAGTAGAGGATGATAAGGAGGAGGAGGATGATAAGGAGGGGGATGATGAGGAGGAGGACGAGGAGATGGAAGAGAGTTTGGATTCTGATAGTGTGAGTGAGGACGTATAGGACGAGGGTCCTACTGCAGAAGATAAGGATCCTGCTGCAGGGGACGATGGTCTTACTGCTAAGGATGAAGATCCTGCTGCAGGGGACGAGGGTCTTGCTGCAAAGGATGAGGGCCACGGTATGGGAGTTGAGAGTCTTAGTTTAGGTGGGGATGAGGCTGTACCTGAGGGTCAGCCGCGGGCAGCCCCGGTTGTGGAGACAACCATGGGTTAGCCTCTAGGATTGGGATATGGAGCGTTAAGACGCCAGGAGATAGCATTGGGAGAGTGCCGGATACCTAGTGTATTCGAGGTATGTTAGAGTTCTGGATCTGTACCAGATTCTGAGAGACTAGAGAGAGTGTCGACACTTAGGCAGCCCACACTTACTACATGGATAGACCCGGAGGATGGTATAGCATACATTAATGTTCCTACTTACCCACCACCAGCACCAACTGCTCAGACGCCGCCATCACCCGAGTGGTCGTCTGGTTCACTTCCTATTTTTCCAACATCTTCTATTGTTCCTTCACCTATTTTGTCACCTATGATACCACTGACCGTTCCATCGCCTGTAGCTTCACCCGCTATGGCTAAGACTAAGGGATTTTTTACCGAGTTGAGAGCTCGAATTGAGATGCAGGGGGGATTGATTCATGATCATATGGTATGATTGGAGGAGCTATCGCCTGCTTTGTTTTAGAGGTATGATAGGGACATAGGAGAGTTATTTACTAGGTCAGGGGAAGTCAGGGATGAGATCTTCTCCCAGAGATATTGATTTAGGAGTCTAGAGCATGAACAAGAAAGGGTTACAGTGACTTTTGGAGCGATTTGGAGACTAGTATTAGCCCAAAAATCGTGGACAGGTTAGACGGATGCACATAGAGCAGCTCTGTGGCATGCCATTAGTGATACGCAGAGGGAGAACCAGGAGTTGCTATTACAACTCATAGAGGAGAGACGTGCGTGGTTGGATTTGGCTGAGATTGTTGACAGTATGAGGAGAGGGGATGAGCCTAGAGGAGATGTGTATGATATATGAGGTTTGGATTAGTAGTTTGTGTATATCACTAAACCGGGTAGCGTTGGTTAGTGTCGGTATTATGATTAGAAAATTTTCTTTCTATATTGGTAGTTATGACAAATCCTTATTAGTCGTTAGGTGATTTTTATTGAAATCATTTTTATGATAGTAAAGGAAAATTTTGTTCAATATTTGTGGATAGTAGTGTTTTGTGTTGTTTTGTGTTAGCTTGAGAGCACAGTTTCCCGTGTGTAGTTGCATTATGATTGGTCGCTCGTGATAGGGCGGATACTCATTTCCTTATTAGGATTGGCGTATGATGTAGTTGGTATAATCTGTAAGCTTGAAATGTATTCGAGCTGATCGATTTTACTGTTTCGTTAGAAGAGCTAATAGGAAGGTGAGAGACCGTGAATGGTCATGGGGAATATTGGAAAGAGTTGTAGTGATCAAAATTGGAAACCTGACCATACTTTTTATTGTGTCAGCTTTTGAGAGGTATCTTGACCTATCAAAGTAAAGTGAGATTTAAGGTACTCGTTGAGTAGGATTGATTTGGGAAAAGTTTAAGGCAAATAATGATGAGGTTTAGACAATGAAATGGTCTTCCTAGAAAGATAGAGCCGGGAGTGTTTGACCAAGTAAGGTTTACTTGGGGATTTTGAGTGAGTGTTGGTAAACGAACCATATGCATACTTGAGAAAGCAGAGTGTGAGTCGTATTATGTAGGACATATACCCTGTAGGGTTAGTCCCGTTGGTTGAATAACCGAAAAGTTTAGCATTGTCAATTTTGATAGAATAGTCGTCACGTCGAGGACTGGATCGTATTCTAACACCCGACTAAGACAGTGTAGCCTAAGTTTGAAGAAATTGTGAAACTAAGGGATAGTAGGAGAGACTATCGTAATTTTGTGAACGGATATAGATTGACCATGAGAATGTGTAGGATTTGGATTGTGGAAAAAACTTAGTCTTTAGAGGAATCATAAGAAACCTTGCTTGAAAAGACTAAACCCTAGTGATATGATGTGATTCTTCGAGGAATGGAATTTCCTGTCAGTGTTGTGAGTTGATAATTTGAGTAGAATTTCGGGGCAAAACTCCTTTAAGGGGGTGAGACTGTGATAATCGGTAATTTGCCCAGGGTTAAGTATTATAAAATATTATAATTTCGTATTTTAAAGTCTTTCGATCTTGTCAGTTTTCCTGATGAAAGCTGAAAAGTTTACTTCTGTTGACTATTTTTGCGTAAAACGGTAACGGTATAACCAGGAGTTTTGAGGAGTCTAGAAATTCGGGAGAGAATCACTTTTGATTCGTCTTTCCATTTCGGATCATTCTGGTTGGTATTTTAAGTAATTCCGGGAAGGTTTCTCGTGATCCGCGAAAATCGTTACGCAGCGCGTACCGGTACGACAATTTAATTGGGAATAAGTTTAGGTGTTTTGGAAGGGTGTAAATGAGCTTATTTATTTATATAAATTCATGATTTTAGAAAATGTTGGTTTAAAACATAAATCATGGGTGTGACACTCTTGCCGGTTCCTTTCTGCAACATAACCGGCAGAACTAGGCTATAGTGCATTTTTTGGCTATAAATACTAAGCCATTTTTCATGTTTAATCACCCCATTTTTCTAGCATTTCTTTCTCTAATCTACTGATCATCATCTTCTCTTCAGTTCTTGTTTAGTTTTCTCTAGCATTTGTAGGTAATTATCTTCAAGGAAGAAATTGCCAAACACCCCTTTGAGACGATCAATATCCAAGTACCTTGTTTCAAATCTACATTGCATTGTCAAGATCATACTTCTGATTCTTATACGTCATATAATAGTTGTAGTTATTCTCATCCTTATTCTGAACCAAGTATTGTAGTATTGGTGTGATTCTACCTTGTGAAGAATCCGGTATCTAGCTTCGTACCGTTAAAAGTTGTAAGCAACGTTGTGAGGCTTCTCCACCGGTTAAAGGAGATTGGTGACTAGTGTTTCCGACCTCTTGAGTAGGTGACTCGGGGAGTGGAGTAGGGCAAGGAAGGTGTCCTTGTAGCCAAACCACTATAAACAAACGTGTTTTGGTTGAATCTCTCCAACTCTTTACTTTCTTTCATTACATTTATTTACTAACCAAAACATCAATATTGTGCAAACTTCACATAAGAGCATA
Source organism: Tanacetum coccineum (assembly GCA_026074375.1). Taxonomy (NCBI): domain Eukaryota; kingdom Viridiplantae; phylum Streptophyta; class Magnoliopsida; order Asterales; family Asteraceae; genus Tanacetum; species Tanacetum coccineum. The sequence continues at coordinate 12,348 of BQNB010053187.1, forward strand.
CCAAAATTTTGAAAAGTAAATCTTAAAACAAGAAAACTATTCAACCATCTCTTCTAGTTTTCCACAATTGGCATCAAGATCTTGGTTACCAAAGTTTTTAAAATATTTTGTATTTTAAATCTTTAAAACGATAATGGATTTGGAAAACTACAAATAAGGCCAATCTATGCAACGAGCACCTCTCTTTGAGACTAATAGCTTTATTTATTGGAAAAACCGTTTTGAAACTTATGTGAAGTCTAAGGATATTGATCTTTGACATATTATAGTTCATGGTAACTATAAACCTACCATTCAAAAAGAGGGTAAGGTTGAAATCATTCCTTATGAAAAATATGAAGAAAGTCATAAGAAAATAATTTCCAAAAATGATGAAGCAGAAATGATTTTATATAATGCTTTACCTAAAAAGGAATATGAAAGAATTTTCATGTGTGATACGGCCAAAGACATTTGGAATTCACTAATAATCACTCATCAAGGAAATAAGCAAGTTAAAGATAACAAAATAGACTTGTTTTTTCAAAAATATGAAGAGTTCACTATTTCCGATGACGAGACTATTGATTGTGCCTTCACTAGATTTAATACTATTATTACACAACTAAAATCACTTGATGAATCTTCTTCAAGTCATAATCATGTTAGGAAATTCTTGAGGGCTCTCCCCACCAAATGGCATCCGAAGGTAACGACAATAGAAGAATCCAAGGACTTATCAACACTATCTCTAGACGAGCTCATCGGCAATCTAAAAGTCTATGAGGTAATACTTGAAAAGGACTCGGAGATTTCTAAGAGCAAGAAAGAAAAGTACAAATCACTTGCTCTCAAAGAAAGAAAAATCTCAAGTGATGAAGAAGGATCTTGTTCGGATAGCGATGATGAAGAGTATGCCATGGCAGTAAGAGATTTCAAAAAATTCTTTAGAAAAAGAGGCAAGTTTGTTCGTCAACCCCATGACGACAAAAAGAACTTCCGAAAAGTAAGGGAAGACAAAAAGGAGAAAGAATACCGAAGGTGTTTCAAGTGTGGTGATCCAAACCACTTCATAAGTGATTGTCCCAAACACTCCTTCAATGATCAAAAGGCATTCATTGTTGGGTGTTAGAGCGATAGTGAAGAAGACACCAAGAAGGACGAAATTTGTCTCATGGCACACGACACCAATGAGGTATTATCCGACACTCCTTACTATAGTAGTTCATCTCTAGATAATGAGTCATTGCAAAATGAGTATGATAAACTATGCAAAATTAGTCTTAGGATTATCAACAAAAACAAACATCTAAAGGCTAAAAATGAAGTACTAAAAAACGAGACTTGTGATCTTAGAAAAAGAGTAGAACAACTAGAAAGAAAAATGGAAATTTGCCGCGAATGTGAATCATATGTCAACCTTCAATCTAAAGTTAGATCACTAACTTTAAATGTAGCTAGTTTCGAAAGAAGTAGTGTCTTTTTGCAAGAAATGCTTGAAAAACAAAAAACACAAAAAGATAAGCATGGAATTGGATTCAAATAAGATATAGCTTCTACTAGCAACACTAAAACCAAAAAGCTGAGTCCTATAGTCGACCAAAAGTCCACTGTAGAATCGGCATTGCCGGTTCCCTTTGCAAGAGAACCGGCCAGTTCAATCAAACAAAACCGGCTCTCTGCAGAGAATGCAACAAACTTGAAGTCCAACATATTAAAGAAAAATTGCTTTGTATAAATAACTAGAAAATCTTTGTCAAACACTTCTGTAAAGAATGTAAAACAAGCACCAATCCTTAAACTTGATCAAGGACTTGGAAAAAGTAAAATCTAAACACATTCTAAAACGCGCCATAGGAGAACCAACTCACTATATCCTAAAAGCGATTATCACAAAGTCGGTTGGAACTATTCAACTCAACAAGGATATCAGTTTCAACCTCATAACTTTAACCAATGGAGTTCTTGTCCTCCATATCCATACATGAACCAACCAAACGGTATGTATAACTCTAACAAACCCATAAGATATTGGGGACCGAATGCATGAGTTGTTTTATTATCTTAGGTACGTATAAAAGTCAAGTTAGAACCATATTAATGGATTAAAGATAGCGGATGCTTAAGACACATGATGGGCAACAAAGATCTTTTCTCATCATACAAAGCTATAGACGGAGGTAATGTAGTGTTTGGTAATAACACTAAAAGCAAAATCGTCGGAAAAGGTACAATCACTCATAACTCTCTTACTATTCATGATGTTAGCCATGTAGAAAATCTTAGCTTTAACTTAGTATAGGACAAATATGAGATAAAAAAATGCAAAGTACTATTTAGTGACACCGGTAGTGAAATAATTAAAGACGACATTACCATAGGAAGAGGGATTAAAAAAATTGTCTTTATATAATGAAAATGGGAAACTCACCCAAAGATAGTCTTTGTCTAACATTGATAGATGATACTTCGACCATATGGCATTGAAGATTGGGTCACGCCAATATGCGACTTATTCAATCGCTATCATCTAAAGAGCTTGTTAGGAACTTTCCTAAACTAAAATATGAAAGTCATTTTTGTGACGCTTGCAACATTGAAAAACAAGTACACGCAAGCCATAAGGCTAAAAACATGGTTTCAACAACTAAGTATCTAGAACTCCTTCATATGAATTTGTTTGATCCATCAGCCGTCTAAAGTTACAGAGGTAACTTCTACACTTTGGTCATTGTCGATGACTACTCAAGATACACTTGGACAAGATTTTTAAAACATAAAAATGAAGCTTTTGACCACTTTGAAATTTTGAGTAAAAAGATTCAAGTATAAAAAGGTTGTCCTATTATCTCAATCCTCACGGATAATGGTCGTGAATTTGATAATGAAGTACAGTTTGGAGCATTTTGTGATGGTAATGGTATCACTCACAACTTCTCGGCTCCTCGTACTCTACAATCAAATGGCGTAGTTGAACGTAAAAACCGTACTTTACAAGAAATGAGTAGAACCATGCTTAATGAACAATCAACCCCTCAAAAATTTTGGTGTAATGCCGTCGACACCTCTACATATTTCTCGAATAGGATCTTAATTAGACCTTTCCTTGGAAAAACTCCTTACGAGCTTTTCAAAGGTAAAAAGCCCTCCTTATATATTTTAAGGTTTTCGGTAGTAAATGTTTCATTCTTAATACTAAGGAATAGCTCACCAAATTTGACCAAAAATCTACCGAAGGCATATTTCTTGGTCACTTACCTAATTGTAAAGCATGTGTAATTCTAAATAAAGACACCATGAGGGTCGAAGGATCTCTAAATGTAAGATTTGACAAAAGTCCACCTCCAAAGTCATTACCTTTAGTAGATGGTGATATAATAGAAAGTCAAATCATAGAAAACCAAATAGAAGACATAGAAATCAAGGAAAATAAACCATTAAACAAAGAAATTTTCAACATCAAGGAAACCAAAGACCATCCTATAGATTCGGTCATAAGTAAGCTTAATGAAAGAACCTTAAGATCTCAAGTCCAAAGTCAAAGTAACTTATTTTGTTTCGTGTCATCCATAGAACCCAAAAATGTCAAAGAAGCCATATAAGACGAAAGTTAGACTATGGCTATGCAAGAAGAATTAGACCAATTCAAAACAAATAATGTTTGGAGTCTTGTTCCTCTACCCGATAACCAAACCATAATAGGTACTAAATGGGTCTTTAAAAATAAATTAGATGAAAATGGTGTCGTATCTAGAAACAAAGCTAGACTTGTTGCACAAGGATACAACCAACAAGAAGGAATAGATTTTGATGAAACCTATGATCCTGTAGCAAGATTAGAATCCATAAGAATCCTCCTTGCTTATGCTTGTGCACATGTCTTCAAACTTTTTCAAATGGACGTCAAAAGTGCTTTCCTAAACAATTTATAAATGAAGAAGTTTATGTTGCTCAACCTCCTAGATTTGTCGACTTTGAAAACCCCAACCATGTCTTTAAACTTAAAAAGGCTCTTTATGGTCTTTACAAGCACTACAATCTTGGTACAATAACTCAAGGCTTTCTCTTTGACACATATGTACGTCATAGGGCTTGTAGATAACACTCTATTTACAAAAAAAAGAATTCACGTATCATCATTGTCTAAATCTACGTGGACGGCATCATCTTCGGATTAACTTGTCAAGACCTTTGTGATGATTTTTCAAAAATCATGCACGACGAGTTTGAAATGAGCATGAATGGTGAATTGAACTTCTTCCTTGGGCTACATATCAAACAACTAGAAGATGACATCTTTTTTAACCAATCCAAATACATCAAGGAAATGCTCAAGAAATTCGATCTAGAAGACTCCAAACCAATCAAAACTCCTATGTCATTCGAAACCAAACTCACCATGGATAAATAGAGAATCCGTTGACGACACAGGAGTATCGTGGCATGATTTGGTAGTCTTATCTCCTAAACGCATATTCCTGTCCGACATCATTTTTAGTGTCTGTCTATGCGCCCTTATATTTCAAGAAGTTCCAAGAACCCTCTTATCTAAGATGCGCGGTAAAAAGGATCTTTAGATACATTAAGGGAACAACTCATTTAGGATTATGGTATCCCAAAGGAACGGGGGTAGAAACCATTATTTATGCTGACTCTGATCATGCGGGAGACTATGTCGATCACAAAAGCACAAGCGGTGTGTGCACATTCATGAGATTTTGCCTCACATCGTGGTTCTCTAAGAAGCAAACCTCCCTTGACATTTCCACCACCGAAGCCGAATATGTTTCTGCCAGGAATGCTTGCCAACAAGCTTTATGGATGAAACAATCCCTAGTTAACTATGACATAGTCCTAGATGATATACCCATCCTTTGTGACAATAAAGGTGCCATCGACCTAAGTAAAAACCATGTTCTCCATTCTCGTACCAAACATATTGAAATCCGTCATCATTTCCTTCGTGACAATGTCCAAAAGGGGAGCATCTCAATTGAGAAGGTCTCCTCCGAGAACAACATAGACGATATTCTAACTAAACCCCTCAAACAAGAACCTTTTAACCTTATTAGACTAGGTCTCGGTCTCATGGAACCCAATGCCTAAAATACGCAAAGGTATGTATCTCCACTCTTTCTCTCCGAGTCTAGGCTTCTATTTCTTGTACTCAAAACTTTCAAGAATTTTCAAGCATTCTACTATTAGTATATATCTACTATATGTACTTGCATCATGAAAATCCTATTTTATAAGAATCTCAAAAGCATATTTTTTTTGCTAAAACATTCTTACAAACTAGGACATTTATAAAATAATATTTTCTTGCATTGCTTAATATGAAAATAAAAACGTTTTCATGCATCATAACATGTCTCTTGAATGCTAAAAGAATGCACAATTAATGTGTATCTTTCAGGTACATTCAATCGTAGCAACATTAAACCAAGGAGACTTAGGGTTATCTCTCTCTCACACACACACACACACACACACACACACACACACACACACATATATATATATATATATATATTATTTTGAGTCAAGATAACCACACCTCCACATTGTCACATATAGGCACACACTAGAAATTGTTTTCTGCAACATCTATTGTCGTCGGTTCCATTGAAAATCAAAGCCGGTTCGATTATGAAAATGGAACCGGAAGAACCGGAAACACTGTGCAGAGTTTTTTTAATACAAATTTTAAACTTCTAACTCATCTTTTTCCAACCAATTCCATCCTATACCAGCCATTAGCTCTTAGAGGTTGACCTTAGGATATCCAGTGATTAGATCTTTTCCAATTAAGAAGTAAAACATTTATTTTTTTTCAAAATGTGACTATAATTAGACTACTTGTACCAAACACCATTACACTCAAGTGACCATCCAAATAAACAATGATTAAGCTCAACAAAGAAAAGAAATCAGTCAACAATTTCAATGTACCGCTAGGATGAGCGTCCGACCTTGTTACTTCAACAACCCTTATCCGTCATCACCTCCAACCGATTACCAAACGACTCCTTCATCATCTCCAAATATCTCTCCACCACTCTCACCAATCACAACTCTGGGAATCTCACCAACCAAACTTTTGCTCACCCCAAAGTCATCTCCACCTCCATTGACCTCACTTCCACCAGCACCAACATAACCTTCCAAACATTCCTCACCTCTAACTAGGGGTGTGCACGATTCGGTTTGAGTCGGTTTTTGGCTAAAACCGAAACCAAACTGAAATATTCAATTTTTATAAAACCAAAAACCAAAACCGCTCCGTTTTTGGCGGTTCGGTTTTTTCGGTTTTTCAGGTTTGATTTTTTGGTTTTTTCGATTTCAAACGGTTTATATATGGTTGTGGCTAATTTATATTAATAAACTTGTTTTACGTAGAAAATTGGTTATTTTTCATGTTTTTATGTCAATATGAGGCTAATAATGTTTACCCAAACTTCTACATTTATACACATATAAATGAGACACACACACACATGCAAGTGAAAATACACATAGTACGATCATTGTCATATATGTAACAATATATTATCAAGTAAACACATTTATATGATAAATACATATATAAACTTTAAGATATATATTATAATTCCACCCATAAAATAAATATGAATTTAAAATTTGGATTTACTAATTATCTATTTATATTATATTAATTATATATTATTATAAAACTAGTTTGGTTCGGTTTTTGCGGTTCAGTTTCTAGACGAAAACCGAAACCGAACCGAAATTTTTCGGTTTTTGGAAAAGTAAAAACCGAACCATCGGTTTATAGGTTCGGTTCAGTTTTTTGGGTTCAGTTTTTTTGGTTTTCGGTTTGGTTTGGTTTTTTTTGGTTTTTTCTGCTCACCCTACCTCTAACCATAAACTTGGACCCCGTTGAGCTCATCTTCTCAACCCCTCCTACTTCTCCACACGCATTCTTTGACTCCCTAGAAGACCTACCTCCTAGAACCACAAATCCTCCTCCACCTCGACCATCATTCGAATCAATCAAACGCTTAGCAAATCAACCTCCACCTCTTCCGGACATGGAGCCTTCTCTCCCACCATTGCCACCACATCTTCCGCCTCTAGAGCCTAACAACCCCTTTCCTATGCTCACCCATGAAATGTTTTGGGAACATTGTCAACGCACCCAAGTCATTGTCGACAACCTTCATAATGAAATGTGATTCATCCTCAATCACATTCCAAACCGTCTTAACGTTCTTGCTCATAATTACTAGACTAAGGAATTAGGAATAGAATAATTGTGTAATGTTAATTAAGATCGCTTGTACTCTTGATTTGTGTTATGATCTTTATGATGAATAATTGTAATGCTATGGTTCAAGAAAAACGTATTGTGTTATCTATTTCCTGCATAATATTTTCAATTTGACTAACCATTTTTTCAGAGAGTCAAGTTTTTGACTGTGTACAACTGCCGGTCCCTTCAGCTTTTAAAGCCGGTTCTATCGTAGGGGCAGAACCGTCCCTACCGGTTCTACAGAAACATTTTCTAGTTCTTGGACTCTAACATTTGTTTGTAGGTACTCCTAAAGTAAGGGGGAGCTCGTACCATCTTAACTAACATATTTATTCTGTAGCATTACATCACATTCATGATTTCCTCAAGCTTAAAAGGATACCTCCAATAAGGGGGAGATCTACATCTCGGTTCTAACCAACTCAAGACAATCTTGCATTAGATTCACTTCAATCAAGAACATGTACTTCCATTAAGGGGAAAGCATTGCATATCCTCGATTCATCTCGATCTAACTATTACCTCTCTTCCTCTTATAACTAGAATTATCTCTTCAATCTTTTTGTTTCGATAAAAAGGGGGAGAAGGGGAGTAAAATAGAGGGAAGTAAAATGAAACTTAACATAACCCTCAATCATGAATCATGAATCATGAATCGTACTTCCATTTGGCTAGTTTACTTCCACTAAGTTTTATATTTTTGTCATCAACAAAAAGGGGGATATTGTTAATACAAATAAACCGAAAAAACGTTTATTTCTATCTTATGATCTTACTATGTTTTGTTGATAACAACTAATAAAACCGCGTTAAAGTAAACTACCCAAATCACACACATGTTATATCAACTCTTACCTATCAATCTTATCCTTTCCAATTTTAGGAAATACACTAAAAATTAAAAGGTAAATTAGTCTACAATCTCACCACTACATCATTCATGACATCATAAAATATAACTTATCTTAGGGTAATATTACAAGATTACATATGATCTCTCAAGATTTTGCATATCAAAATTCGGATTTGGTTACTGTTGGCCGGTTCCATTGAAGAACTCTGGCCGATTCTTTTCTGCAACAGAATTGGAAGAACTGGGCTATAGTGTAGCTGTTGGCTATAAATACCAAGCCATTTCTCATATTTTAATCACCCTATTTTTCCAGCATTTCTTTCTCTGATCTACTAATCATCATCTTCTCTTCAGTTCTTGTTTAGTTTTCTCTAGCATTTATAGGTAATTATCTTCAAAGGAATAATATGCCAAACCATGAACACACTTTGAGACGAATCAACAAGCTCAATATACCATTGTTTTATGCGATATCTACGCAATGCATAGTCAAGTAACATACTTGAAATTACTGATTCATGTACATTATATAAGGCAAGTTTTAGTTATCTCATCTCTTACATTGTAAACCAAGTATTGTAGTATTGGTGTGATTCTACCTTGTTAAGAATCTGATATCTAGCTTTGTACTGTTAAAAGGTGTAACCAACATTGTGAGGCTTCTCCACCGGTTAAAGGAAATTGGTGACTAGTGTTTAAGAACTCTCAAGTAGGTGGAGTAGGGCAAGGAAGGTGTCCTTGTAGCCGAACCACTATAAACAATCGTGTCTTGGTTGAATCTCTCCAACTCTTTACTTTCTTGCATTACATTTATTTACCAACCAAAACATTAATATTGTGCAAACTTCACATAAAATCATAACAAAATTTTGAAAAGTAAATCTTAAAACAAGAAAACTATTCAATCTCCCTTCTAGTTTTCTACAAAGCCGTGTAATTCGAAAACTACCTTATAAAATTTCATGCTTGAAGCACAATAGAAAAATCCCATAGTCCAATGCATTCTGGATGGCTCTCAAGACCTTACGTAGTACACAACCCGGCCCTTTAGTATGACTTTCTTCCATGAAATTTATATGACATTGTGGTTTTGTTTTCTTTTGTCTCCCCCGAGGTAGCTTAGCCTTGCTAGGAGTAATAGGGCATTGAAACTCACTTTTACCTACTTTTTTATTTTCCACCATTCCTTTGATCCTTTATCAACCTAACACCACTGATTGCGGTGTTCAGATGCATAACACACGTTCTGTTATACCTTATACATATACCATTTCATAACAACATGATCACTAGATGGTAGAAATGTAGAGAGAATATCAGAGAAAGAGATGGAGGGAGGTTTATTTCTTTGCAAGTATAAAAGAGAAACAAACAACAAACCCCCTTTCCTTCCATGGAAAGGGGTATTTATAATACACTAATCCTAAGATGCGTCATAGTGTAAGTAAGGTTGGGTCAGGCTCGGCTTTGGTTGGGATTTTGGCCGGAAACACATACAAGGTTAGATTAAACCACGAGCCCGTAATCCCGACTAGCCTATTACATCAATTACAAAGTTACATAAATGTAAAGACCTGAAATATTTCATAATGAATTTTACTTCCTTTGTTTGACTTAATATTTTGATTCTAACAATCTTCCCTAAAGTAAAATCACTGTGATTCTCCAAAAGTGAGACCATCAATCTTCAATGTCTTAAATCTGTTGAGTCTTGGGTCTTGGTCTTGAACTTTGTTGTAATGGCCTCATTCCTTCATGCATTGTGATCTTTGATCTTAAGCCTTTGTCATTGTCTTTAGTTCTTAGATCTTTAAATCTTTCCTTGTTGTGGATGAACTTGATAGAGGTAGCTGTATTTAAGTCATCGTTTGAGGACCAATACTTTCTTTCTTGAACATGCTTGAATCATCTTATGCTTTGGACCGACATGCTCATACTTGTCTTAAAACCTGGCTAACAATCTTCCTTTACAGTCTTTGTCTTGATAATCTTGTTGTCTTTAAGGAAGATCTTGAGCATCAGAGTTACAGAAGAATTTTGCAACATGTACTTGAGCTTTCATTATGTATTTGTATTTTGTCGATCCAGCATGAGCATGTGGTAATGAGTATGATGGTGTTGGATGAGGTAGTTACTTCATCGAATGTAACTGCATATGAATATTAGTGATAAACAACATTTATGGACGAATGTCTTGTTTATTCATCAAAGTTTGGTAACTTTAACCTCTGGTTCCGTGAGGACTGTTTTATAGTATAAATAATGTACCTGCGTCATCAGGATTCGATTCATGAATGAATCTCCTTGACATGTTTTCTATCTGAAAGTGTAGTTTATCTAGAGCTAACACGTCGAGAGGCGCTAACAAAGCTTTTCGATATTCCACATTTGTTCCTATATCCGGATTCCCTTGCAAGTTAGGATAACGGATGAATATAGGTGAATTATTGATGTTCACATGTAAAGTAAGCAACAATAATTTTAGGTGTTTTCTCGTCAAATCCCAATACCTGAATCACATTGGATTTCCAGTTTGCACATGTTTGATTCTTATAGAATCTCACAAGTCACCTACCGCATAGCTGTTTGGTGTTGAATCTGGAAGGATTTCCATTCGTCATTGTAAAATACTTAAAGAGTATCACTCTGAATGTTCTGGCAAGATCACAAGGATAATGCGTAGGACTCTTGTTACAACTTGTAAACTCAATTGTGTCCAACAAGTGTTTTGTCATTCATGTGTCCAAATGAGATTTATAATTGATCTCTTTGGCTCTAGACTCAATTTGTGCGTTTTGGTTTTTATTGATCAAAGGCTAAAGCAGATTGCCACCTATTCAATATCAACATTCTTAGAGTGGTTGTGAGACTGTGACTGGTGTTGAAACTTGAGAATTGTTGGAGATGCCGAACAGATGTGAGTTTTGTTCTCAGATTCAGAGTACCAAATGATGAATTTAGTGAATTTGAAGGTCTCTTTGGAGCTCACTAGAGACGTATCGGAAAGTTTTGTGTCGTTGTGGTTTTTGAATTGATGACAAATGGATGGGGCTTGTGTCTTGCATCCGATGATGTACACAGGGGAGACAGTTTGCCAAGACATATTCAATTCGCTTATGGAGGCGTTTTCATAACATTTTGTAGAGTGAGGAGATTGATCGAGAAAAGAGTCGTTGTTTGTAGTTGACTCGTTTGCTTTCCTATATATAGTATTAATATGATTTATAGGTATATATATATATATTTATATATATAGGTTATATACTTGATATATGATATAGGTAATGTATATAATATGTATTTATATATATATAATTAGTATGTAATGAAGTGAAATCCTCAAATATCAATAATATGTTGAGATATAGTTTAGTGCTGCCGTAAATGCTTTTTTTTAAAATGAGAGACATTGAAATTTTGACCGTGAAAGTAAAATCTCCTTGAAAACCTTTCGTGTTTCCGCGTAACGGAGTCGTTTGTCTCGACGATGGAAGTGAGTGAGGAGTAATCAGAGGAGTGTGTGATAGGTGTCGGATGTGTTTGTATCGGCTCTCGGTGGTTTTGATAATGTGTCAATATTTGATTGGTTTGTATTTCTCGTATACTGAAAAATGCTAGAATCAAGTGAATGGCACTGTAGTGATCGCACGTTTGAATGGTCAATATTTGATTTGGTTTTCTATTTCTATAACTAAAATGCTAAAACAAGTAAAGGCACTCTAAAAACGATAAGCAATTAAAGCTAAAACACTAAAAATGATACCGGGATTCAAATCCCGTTCTTTAAAAAACCAAATTCTAAAATTTTAACCCTACAAATGAAAATTTAGTTTTTATAAATCCTAAATGATAAAAGAAAATTTTTAAAAAAAGAATTAGATTTTTTTGACTTTTATTTTATTTATTATGAATTAAAAACGGATTTAATCTAAAAAATTAATAAAAAATACTAAACTAATTTGGAAAATTCTGAAAATTTTGTGAAAAATACTTTGCACTAAGCTAAATCTAAGAAAAATAAGCTGGGTTCAACAGCTTATTGAAATAAGCTCGAAATAAGCAGAAAAGGGCTTATAGCTTAAATGGGCTAAAAAGTGTATAAAAGAAAAGTAAGTGGAGACTATAATGCAAAAGATCCAAGGGTAGGATGGTTGTGTGGTGTGGTGTGTAAAGCATTGGGTATGCAAAGGGGAGGTCACATGTTCGACCTCTGTGACCTCTCTTTTTTAGAAAACATTTTTTTGTTTTTCTTTTTATGACTTACAAAATAAGCAAAATGGACCAAATTAAAAAAACAACTTTTTTCAAAACATAAAAATAAGCTAGGAAATAAGCAAAATAAGATGACAGATTTGGTTTTTTAACTTAATGACTTTTGGCTTAAACTTTTTGGCTTTTTAAAAACTCAATAAGCTAAGGAAAAACAAATGAGCTATTGACAGCTTATACCCTAATCCTAATAAGCACTATGAATAAAAAATAAGCAAAGAAAACAAGCAGCAAAGGTCTGAAAAGCAATAAGCAATTTTGGCTAAAACTGCTAACCAAACAGCCTAAGTAGACACTTTCTAGCTTATTTTTAAGCCGGAAAATGGATCCTTATGGCTAAGTGGCTTATATGCAGCCCAAGCTTGTCCTATAAGCTACAATAATCAGCAATTAAAAAGGAGTTTGAAATACAAATAAGCCATGAAAAAGCTTGATGAAAAAGGATGTTCACTGCACTCTTTTTGGTTTTCTTTAAGAGACAAATTGATTTTTACAGGCCTACTTTAAGCTATTAAAATAAGTTCAAAAATACACAATAAGTTAAAACAGATTTTGATTGACAACCAATGAGCTTATCCTCTTAAACTCATACTCTAAAAACAACTTTAACTAATTTAAATTTAAATGGTTGTGACACTCAGTAGCTGTCGAGTTCTTAAGTTTTTGAAAAGACAAAAGGGCTTATTGCAGCCCTATTTTTAAGCAAGTAAATAAGCTTTAAAGACTAAAATAAGCCTAAACAGATCAAGCTTATAAACCAATGAGCTTATACAATGAATTTCATCACCTAAAACTTATTTTAACTAGTCTAATTTTAAGGTTGAAAAATGGACTTTAAACTTTGACAGATTTTTAACTAAAACTTAAGTTACAATTGCACACTTAACCAAAACCTATTCTATTGTATTTTGATTACATAAACAATACCAAAACAACACTTAAAAGCTAATTTCAAGGTCTCAATCAAATAAGCTATACTAAACTGTTTAAAGACCACAGAATTGAACAACTTATAGAAAAAACCATAAAACTCACATTTAAACCTTAAAACTTTTTAAAAACTGATTAACACAACTAAAAAGGGTTTTTTTAAGTTGGATTAATGACCCAAATAGTTTTTAAACCATTTTTGACCCATTTTGCTTCTTAAACCAAACACCCCTTTAAGTTTTGATAAACCATTTTTAAACTGAATTTTAAAGATTTAAGCAAAGACTTTTGAAAACAGATAACAAACAATAGATATTAGCCAATAATAAGCAAAAGGAACTAAAAAATAAGCACTTAAATAAGTAAAAAAGATAAGGCAGTTTTAAGTTCTAAACTAGCATATTAACTCAAAACTATGATCAATAGATGTAAACTTAGAAAGCATAATAAGCATTTAACAACAATAATAAGCATAAATAAGTAGTAATAAGCAATAAGAAAGTAGTAAATAGCAATAAGAAAAAAGTAAATAAGAAATAAGTACTTTTAAGCTAAAAATAAAGAAAGTAAAGACTTACAAAGCCTTTTGCTCTAAACAAGGGAAAATAAGCTCTTAAGAGCTTTGTCTACAAGCTCTAGCTTGTTCAAGAACAAGCTAGTGACAGCAATAAGCCCATCCCAATTTGGCTTATCATTCAATATAGCTTTTTTTGAGTGATTTTAAGTGAAAAAGGACTTAAGACACTATAAGCTATGGACAAGCTTATAATGTTTATGTAAACAGCTTAAGTGAAATATAAAAGAGCTTTTGTGAGCTTATAAAACGTTTTTAAGACATAAAGTGCATTAATCATAAAAAACAAGATTTTAACATAAAAACTCAATTTTCATTAAACTTAATAAAATAGTACAAGGCTTAAAAAACAGTACAATAAGCTTAAAAAGACTTAAATATAAGCTGAAAAGAAAACTAGATGCCCCTTAGGGTTTACAAAAGTCCCTATTTATAGAAGAAAATACAAAGTCTTGGGTCTTCAATGTGTGTTTCTTCAGTGAGAGGGATTATGAGTGTGTTTCTTGTGTGAGAGAGCTCGAATATCAATCTCAGCCATCCATTTTGTGTGTTCTCCAAGTTTTATCATCCAAGCCCTTGATTTGGTCTTCAATCCCTTGACGAATGAGATGAATGAGGATTGCCAGCGTGTAATTGGCAGCTTCTGGGTGTGGGGTTTGGTTGAGAGTGATGGGTTTGTCAAAGGGTGCAGGGGACGAGGTGAAGGAGACACATGAATAGTGTCTTGGCGGGATTTTTTTTTGATTTGGGTAAACAGGGTAACGGGGTTAGGGTTGAGGGACGAGTGTTGCAAAGGTTTAAGGATGGAAGGGGCTAATTTTGTTAGTCCCTAAGGACTAGCAATGTTAGTCCTTAAGGACTAACTGTGAAATGGGTTATAGGGTGTTGGGCTAACCATTGTTAAGTGGGATTTGGCCAAGGTAATTAGGCTTATTTATTTAATTTCGGCCTAGATTATAATGGTTTGGATTTTGGGCTTTTATAAGACTTAAGGCTTATAAGTTTTATACATGAATGCTTAATGGGCTGACCCGACCCATTAAATGGGTGCGGGTTGGCCCATTTAAGATTTCTTCGGTTTGGATTCGTCTTTGACTTTTGACTTTGACTTTTCGCGCTCTTTTCATTCTTGTGCTCGGTTTTGTTTGTTTTGGCTTGATTTTGTGTCCTTTTCTTTGATATCCGTTACCTGCACAATATAAATGCAAAATACATAAATACAACATATTTTTAGTATATTTTTGGTCTTTTAAGCCCGTTTTAATAGGTAAAAGGTGTATGTAATTAAGTACATACCAAAATCCCCCATACTAAACTATTGCTGTGTCCTCACGCAATGCCATAAGTAAACACTTTAGAAAACCAAGAATCTCAATCCCCCTCGACTAATTACCTCAAAAAGTAGCTAAGTGTTCATCAAGGGGAATTAAGGACTCAATAGTTTTGAAAAGCCCCGTTTTGACCATTTTTAAATATTTACACTTATTCCCACACATATTTTTGTATTTTTCCTTTTTTTCTCATTTTTTATACTTTTCTTTTTAAGCAACTAACTAACATGTTTGACTTTCGTTATTTTCATAACTTTAGGGTCATAGAACAAGAAGCATTTCAATCCTAAAATGCCCAAAAAGGATAAATTCATCGTCCTCGACTTTTCACTTGCCCCAAACCAAGCTTAAAAACAAAATCACCGTTAAATATAAGTTAAGATGCTAGCACTACTCATATTTATAACTTGTGAATTTTTCACTCCCGACAATTATTATATATTAGGTGAATGTGCCATTTTGAATTTCAACCATGGATCAACGTTTTGCAAAATTTCTATGCTTTACGTTCCACCCGAGAATAATGAGTTTGAAGGCGAGATCATCCCATGTAGCGACTTTCGTCTCGGCACATCCCAACCTTGCGGCTAAGTGACCAGGCTTTTGACACCCCACATAGACTAGTATCGAGACTCACGGACCTTCGGTTTCAAAAACTCTTAGGTTTCCCGTTTATACATAGTTTATTCAAGAAAAACCACAACTTAAAACGAAATAGTCTTAGTTCGAAAGCATATTTAAATTTAAGAAAAATATATTTTTCCTATATTTATTAAATCACATTATTTCCCACTTAACATTAATATAACCATGATACAATGTAAATCCTTGACCTTTTTGAAGGCTGCAACATCGGTTGTGAGCCGGCAAGATGCAGTAAACTTTTATCAGCCCATAGTTTATATTATTACGCCATCATCATTTTTTTTAATAATAATAAACTTAATATCACGGTATATAGAGAAGACTTCTTTTTAGAAAATTTAAGTACAAATTAGAACTAAGACAAAAATGTTATTGACTACATTTCAAAAATTGTTGATTTAAGTTTAATTTTCAAAAATAACACGTATTATTAGTCCGATTAGGAGTTTATGAGAGAAAAACCCACAAATTACACACATGAGCTTGTAAGATTTCCAAATAATCTTTGTTTAGCATCTAACTCATAATTAACTCTATCATTTCTCGTTCTTCGCAAATTTAAAATCTTTAATAAAAAGATCCGCGAATGCTTAGTCTAAAAGTTAAGGAACAAGCTAGAGCTCAACACACTCGATCAAGTCAAAATTTATTCTTATTCTACCCAGCAGGAAAATCAAAATTGTGATAAAACACTTATTTTATTTTTGAAAAATTTTAAAATTTTTCATTTTTTTGGAATTTTGATGGTAAAAACAGGATTACGTGAAAACAATGACTGCAGACACAATCAAATCGATAGATCCCCCATACTTGAATTGAACATTGTCCTCAATGTTTTAATAAGGGTCTCTACGTAAATCTAAAGCCATTTATTAAGTATGCTCAAAGATAAACGTTAGTCGATAAGATTTAGGATATTGGATTCCTAAAATTATGCAAAGAATTGAACCACGAGCACAAGAGGCTTCATAATTCGGGGCAATCCTGGACACAAAACATGAAACACGAGAAAGGAAGAGACGAGCCTCCTCACAACATACTTATTCATTACTACTATTATAATTATATTAGGATAAGCATGGGTTGCCACCCACGAAGCGCTTGTTTGAGGTCACTAAGCTTGATCTGTCCCCCCGAATTGAGTTGTTCATGGGGGATAAAAATGGAGACACAGAACATCCAAAACACGGATGTCCTCTCTATAATAGCAAGGAAAAATCTCTATCGGGCTTTCAAAAAATATTAATGACATTGAAAGCTTTAGAGTCCTGATGAGATAATTTCGGGAGAAGAGAAGTATGAACTCCTTTAGAAGTGAGAATCCCGGGGTTGAAAACTTTTTCCTCGTTTTCGGATGAAAACGATAGTAGAGTTTTGGACCCGGGAACTTCTTTGTGGAAAGGAAGTTCATAAAGAGGAGGATTAAAATCCTCAAGAATTAAAGAAGCATTAGATATGGATATCTTCTTTTCATTCTTATCTGGTGTTACTCGAATAGCGACTTCAAAAAGGTTCTCATGAATGAGTATACCCTAATTAAATATTTTGTCCTCGTTATTGGTTGAAGGCAAAGCATCAACCTCGGAAAAATCCTCATAGAGAACCGAGTCATACTCGGGGGAACGAAGGAAATCACTTGATCTAAGGGGATCAAGTTCATCAATAAAGAGTTTAGACTCTTTGATTTTATCTTTATTGGAGTCAAATGGATCATCATAAACATCATCATTATCGGACTCAAGTTCAACAAGATCATCATCGACATCATCATATAATGGTGGAGATGAATAATCAAGAGTATGTTCATCGGTGAACATCTCGGGAATGGTATCAACAAAATCATTATTAGGATCTGCAAGATTACCCTCATCAACCGAATCCTCGAGAATATAATCCATTTCCTTGGTAGGATCATAGTTAAGCAAATATTCTATTTCTCTAAGATCGGATTCGATATCAAAAGGAAGATCATCATTTCATGGTGGAAATGTAATAAGAGCGAGTTCATCGGCGAACTCCTCGAGCAAATGGTCAGGAGAAGAAGAAGTGGTACTGCCACTTAATGGATTGATAACTTCCGGTGAAGTTAAATCGCTATAATTATTTAATAATTCCTCAATTAAACGAAGATCTCCCTCCGGGTCAAAGTCAGTATCATCACTCCCCGGTGGAAATGAATCACTTGCGAGATAAGCTTCGAATTCTTCCCAAATTAAATCACTTTCTTCTAAGGAAGTAAGTGTGGGAGAAGAAGAAACAATAGGGTCCGAAATTGGAGTGGGATTGCCACTCAGATGATTTGTTGCAAACAAATCTTCAAGATAATCCTCATATGAAACATTGCAGAAATCAATCATGTTGATTGATTCTTTGTGAGGTTGGTTTGAATAGCTTGAAGTGTCATGTCTCATATTCAAGGTTAACTTTTCATCACCGTCAAGGAGAATCATTTCTTCTCCATGAACGTCAATCAAAGCACGAGCGGTCCGTAAGAAAGGTCTTCCCAAGATGAGGGGGACTCGAGGACGACTTTCATAATCAACGATGACAAAATCAGCGGGGAATGTGAACTTTCCAACCGGAACAAAGACATCTCTTGCAATTCCAGCCGGTGTACAAATTGCCCGGTTAGCTAGTTCAAGGGTCATGCGGGTGGAAATAAGCTCAGGTAAACCTAACTTTTTCCAAACCGAGAGTGGCATCAAGTTTATGCTAGCACCTAGATCGGCTAAGGCCTTGCACTTGAGCTTACTAAAATCACACGGAATGAGAAATTTCCCAGGGTCTCCAAGTTTCTCGGGTTACTTCTTAAGGATAATCGTTGAGCAATTTTCATTAAGGGGTATGTTTGCCACCTCTAAAAGTTTCTCCTTATTGGAAATGAGACTTTTAAGCATTTTCTGTTACTTCGGTATTAGAATTAATGCATCAGCAAGAGTGATAATGATGTGTAGTTGTTTGAACATTTGCCAAAACTTATGAATTTGGATTTCATCTTTGTCTTGCTATTTTTCTTGGTTCATTCTTGAAGGATAAGGGATATGAGGGTGACAAAGATCCCATTGGTGCACCACATAATTTCTTAGTGAAGGAGATTTCGCTTTTTAGACAAGAGGAGGTGGGACCTTAATGGTATACTCAGCGAGTTCTAGGTCCGTTAAAGTCTCCTCTGCACGTTTATCCTCCTCCGGATTAATGAATGGAGGAGGCATAGGAACGGAAGGTCCATCAAGAACAAGACCACTTCGGGTGGTGATGGCTTTCAATTCACCCTTCGGGTTAGCAACGGTGTTGCCAGGGAGAGATCCCGAACCCAAAGAAGAAGCGGTGTTCATTTGGAAAAAGCTAGCCATCATGTTCTTAAGCTCATTGGTTTAGTTAGACATTAAAGCTTGAATCAAAGTTTGCATTTCATTTCTTAACTCTTTTTTCACATTGTTAATTTGAGCTTGCATGGCTTTTATATTAACCTCATTTATCTTCTTAATTTTCTCCAACTCACTTAAAGGTACAACTTGATTTTGTTGAATTGGAGCTTGATAAGATGTATCTTGTTTGAAAATGTTTCCTCGATTATATCCTTGATGTTGGCTAAACTGGTTTTGATTATTTTGCACATTTGGTTGAGCAAAACCGGTGGTCGAATTTGATTAGCCACACTCGGAGGATGCTAACCGGAAGTACCCTGATTGTAGTTAATCGCGACTGCTGAAACGTATCCTTGAATATTATCCCGAAATTCCGAGAAAGTGTTGCCATCGATGGCGAGACACTGATAATAAGGATGAGCACTACCTCAAGTAACACAAATTTCCTCAACGGCTTTTACGGAAGCTAGAGGTGGGGTTGCTTGAAATTGTTTGAGAATAGCGGTCATGACGGTAGTCACAACACTTGTTTGCTGATTTACTGCATGAGTAAGTTTGGCTATCTCAAGGAAAAAATTAACATCACTTGATTCACTTGAGCAACAATCGATTGTTTTGTAATTCGTGCCTTGGATTTGTTTTCGATAATCGTCAACACATCTTGAGTACGTCTTTCAAAAGATTGCCAACGCGGCAGAATCTAAGAATCTTGTCGCTGGGTTTAAGGCAGTGTAGAAAAAAGGTATCAAAGTTGAGAAATACGGTAAAACCATGAGGAGGGCTATGCACGAGGAGATATTTTGTAACTTCCCATGCCTTCATAAACCGATTCAATCAAAAACTTGTTGAAAGTTTTGGAAATTTCATTTCGGAGATTTTGTCGTTCTTGAGGAGGAAGAATTCAATGATTAATTTGGAAAACAAGATCTTCCCAAGTGAGAATAAAAACAAGGGGTTCCTTTTGAGCCAACACGCTGGCCCCCGTAAAAGAGAATGAAAAAGCAAAAGCTTAAATCTCTGAATTAGGCAACATCCTTGTATTTTATTATGGAAGTTATATTTAAACCAACGTATGTGATCATAGAGGATTGTCTTCTCAAGTCCGAAATGTCCCAAGTCCATCATATAATGAAACTATGTTGAGCTCGAAATGCACAGCAACAATTGGTGGAACCACAATTGCCTCGCATAACCCCGTGGTGCACAGCAATCCGCCAAGTACTTGATCGAACCCATCGTACAAAGGGAGAATTCTACAGAAAAAAAGGTTTTCTTATTAACGTCTACTTTACGAACTTTTCGGAATTGAAGTAATTTTGATTAGTAATGATTCACCACCTAGATTCAAAAGAGCGAGTGCGCATGCACTAAGAAAAGAAATCAAAAAATTAATAATTTTTGGGTCCGATTGGTCAAGAAGTTCACAGGTAGCTCTCTAAATACTCACAAGGAGCGGAAGGAGCTGGTCACGCGATGCTAGTGTAAAAACCCTTCTCCTTTGGCTTTGAAGTTCGTTGGATCACCCGCAAAAATAAATAGCAAGATTACTTATCCCCCCTTATAGTTTGTAACTCAAAGGTGAGCCGATTTAACAATTAACCTCACCGATTGTTTTGTTGTTTTTCAATTTTTTTGGTACTTTCAATACTTTAGGAAAAGTATTATTGGTATTTTTAATTTTTATAATAAGAAGAAAATATTCCCAACGGAAAATGATAACTTTCACGAGAAAGGGTCTTCAATAACTAATCTTTAAACGTAAACAAAAACACGATATTCCGCAACACACTTCCTCAGGCAATCGTCTCAAAAATTGACTCTTTGCGTTTCTATATAATTATATATATATATAATAATAATATATATATATATATATATATATATATATATATATATATATAATACATATATACATAAATCACAAATATCAATAATAGTGAGATAAGTATTCCGTAAGGCTTTTTTTAAAAGGGAATTACTTTTGACCAAAGTAAAATCCCTAAAAACCTTCCCGGGTCGTTTCTCGACGAGGCGTGAATGGAGAATCGAGTTTAAGTTCGTGATCGCGCGTTTGAATGGTCAATATTTGATTTGGTTTTCTATTTCTATTAATAATATGCACAAACAAGTAAAGGCATGCTAAAAACGAAAGCAAATAAAACTAAAACACTAAAAATGATAACGGGATTTAAATCCCGTTCTTTAAAAAAACAAATTCTAAAATTTTAACCCTACAAATGAAAATTTAATTTTTTTAAATCCTATATGATATAAGAAAATTTTAAAAAAAAGAATTATATTTTTTTTACTTTTATTTTATTTAATATGAATTAAAAACAGTTTTAATATAAAAAAATTAATTAAAAATATTAAACTAATTTGGAAAATTCTGAAAAATTTGTGAAAAATACTTTGCACTAAGCTAAATCTAAGAAAAATAAGTTGGGTTCAACAACTTATTGAAATAAGCTCGAAATAAGCAGAAAAGGGCTTATAACTAAAGAGGAGAAAATGTGTATAAAAGAAAAGTGTGTGGAGACTATAACGAAAAAGTCCCAAGGGCAGGATGGTTGTGTGGTGTGGTGTGTAAAGCGTTGGTTGAGTGAGGGAGAGGTCTCAGGTTCGAGCCTTGTTCACCTTGACTTCTTCTTCACTCCCAATGTTTTATTTTTGCAAACTTTTTTATGAAAAAGCTTAAGGACCTAAAAATAAGCAACTTTTGTAAAATGATTTTTTATAAAAACCTAGAATAAGCGGGAAATAAGCTCTTAAAAGGAACAGATTACTTTTTTTTACACTAAGTGATAAAAGGCTAACTATTAAGCATTTTTAGACTTAAAAAGCTAATGAAAAAGCAAATAAGCTATCAACAGGCAATAAGCTATACCTAATGAGTTATAAAAACCTAAAATAAGCTAGAAATAAGCTCTAAAAGGGTGACAGATTACTTAAAAGCTAAAAAAACTAAAAGGCTAACTGTTTTGGCTTTTTGGACTTAATAAGCTAAAGGAAAAGTAAAATAGGCTAAAACAGCTTAACA
>BQNB010053188.1:16046-40138 GCA_026074375.1 Tanacetum coccineum
ATTCTTCTGAGTGAGGACAGATTTTATATCGGTAATAGTACTCATGACGAAATAAGAGAAGAAATCGAGCCGACTTAAGATTCAAGTACCGTTGAAAAGACTAAAGGAACGGGGGAATGACTACCTGTAATAAAGCACAGGCTAATACGAGCACCCTAAGCAAAATCTTCACACGAATTACGAGGATAAGAGGAAAGTTAGAAAGCTTAAAAAAATTTTAACAATGGCGGTCGCAAGTAAAGAAGAGGAGGACCGAAATTTGACGAATCTTTATACTCTTGGTATAGTAAATGTAAAAAAGTACGAGATCAAGACACGTGTATAGGTTATCCTAATCAATGGAGCAGTTTGAATATAAAAGATAGTGATGACAACAATATGACTGACAACAAGTCATGTCACAGAAAAAACGAAAGGTTGGGGTAAAAACACGTCACCCAACCTTACCTAACTTCAAACGAAAGGTTGCGGAATAAACCAACGATTGCGGAATAAGGAGTTGGCAGCGTCACAGAAATATTATAGTCTAGTAATATTAACCGCACGCTATATTACACCGCATGCAGTAAACATACTAGACTGGGGGGACTTGATGACGTATAGGAAGTCTAACATGACTTTGGGCCAAACCCACACTATCATAATAAGGCCTTGGCCCAACTAGATCCGATTACAAGCATATAGGGCCGAAACTAAGCCCAGTCCCGTACTGGCAGCGGCCCGGACATATTAAGACGGACGCGGACTATCCCTATTCCGCTTCCGCAATACATTGCAGCGGATTGACCAACGTCCGCGGAAGGTAGTTCGCTGCAGCAATCACGATTATGACGGATCCTTGCCCGACAAGGGTCCCACTCTGGCCACCAACAGATTATATGCGAAATACTAGGAAACCCTAGTATTACTAGCCTATAAATAGGAATCATCGTACATTCCAAAGAGGTACATAATATTCTCTCACTCTGACACACATATCTCTGACAACATGCTCTCTTACTCTTACGCCGGAGTCTAATCGTGGGGTCCGCCCCCACGGTAAGGCTAACGGTTTACTCTCATTGTGCAGGCAATCATCCAGATCACTTGATTTAGTACAAGAGCCAACCCATTCGCAGCTTGTTGGCCCGGCCCAACAAGCGTTCCAAATCCAATTTAAACCCGTAACATAAATTGTACTAATAGGTTTATTCCCACATATGAAATTGGAAAGATGAATGTCTACAATACATACCAATAAATAGACAACTCATATATACAAAGCGAAAGCACACATACACATAACACATTATACATAAACACACGATTATAAAGTTAAAAGAAATGAAGACAACATAATACTTGGTTCTTTAACATATTTTGATCAGTCATTAACAAAATGGTCATTAGCACCAAATTTTGTTGGCTTCTCATGATCCCAAAATATTCCAAAAATGACTAGTGTTAAATCGGACCGACACACACTTGATCATGGACTTACAGACTTGATCAGGATTAACCAATTTGTATGTGATCCCTAGTTAGTGTTGGCCATTAGTGACCCGTAAAGTTTGCACATCATATATGCTAACGTATAACTGGGAAATCATTTGTGAGACCAAAAATACAGTTATATTCATATCCTACACCTATGTATTCTTCTACTGCAACTTAAACCACAACCATCAGCAAATCAAGGAGGGTCCAAACGCTGAAAATAAAAACCATAAACGACATTAATCCGTGAAAAACTTCAACTTCAAGTGTACTAACCTAATCAACATCAACAACTAACCTTTTAATGTGTTATAGTAGTCGTAGCCCTTACATGTAGTTCCCTTGGGCCTACGCACCATCCCACTTATACCTACAGAGTTGAGAAGAATCCAATTGAACAGTATTATCAGAGCTAGCATACAGAGGGGTTCGGGACATAGAATAAGAAATTACATGTGGGGTCTTTGGGTTATATTTGACTGCAACGCTTTTTTGTTCATTTTATTAAATAAATAAAAATTAAATGTATAATTAATATATGATATTTAGCCTTTTAGTCTACTAGCCGGGTACCCGCGCAATGCGGCGGCGGGTACCCAGTAACTAAATATAGTGACGAGCAAACGTTATTCATTTATATGTTTTTTTAACATAACTTTACAAAATAATGACAAATTTTAATTAAAATAACTATTAACCATACCGATGCACCTATTTCACATCCAAATAACATAAAGTTCAAATTAAAGAGAGTAACATAAGTAGGTAAAGAAATAAATTAAAGATAAACGTCAATAGAAATGAAATGTAATAGACATTGAAAAAGATAACTCGTTAACAATATAATAATCGACTAAAATAATTAAGAACCTATATGTTTACAAAAAAATATATTTTTACCCTAACGATTGATGAAGATTCGACTTATCGAATGATGTAAGCCATAATGTTAGAACCCATTGAAGTTATAAATTTTTAGACTAAAATTTTGAAATGGATTATCAATGTCAATCATGTATATATATATAATTCACAAATCAACTTTTTTTTTATATAAAGCAGTAGAGATACATCCTATTAAATAAGCGGTTTCAACATTAAATGTTTGTAACCATCTTCACATTCAACATTAACTTAATGACCATGATTATGGTCATGTAACCACTATGAATTCATGGAGGAGGTTATGAGATTAATTGTCCGATTAATGCTCATAACTCATTTTGACCATGAGTTACAAAGTCTTTTAAATGAGCTATTATTAACATATGCTAGTTAAAAGACGCATACATTAAACCTGATGTGAATTTTAAAATGTTTATGGTGAACATTGACTAATAAATTTATATCTTTCTCAAACAAGAAATGTTTTGGTCCTTTAAAAATTTTAAGACTTCTAAAACATTATCACACGGGTACTCGCCACAGCAACGGTGACGGGTACCCTGTGACTATATTTTGCGACGAATAAATATTATTCGGTTAAATGATTTTATAACAACAACTGTCAAAAAATTAGATCTACAAAATAAAATCTATAAATCTTTAAAAGAATTATAGAAATCAAAGTGCATAACATCTATATACTAAATAATTAAATTCTCAAATTGTAAAATATAAATCAACATGAATAACAAATCATGTTTATTTTGTATAAATCGTCAACTTGGATTTTATAATTTCATAGTACAAAAATTAAGAACCATTTGAACTTTTATTAAGGATACATCAATATCTAATAACGTTATAGGTTCATTGGTATTTAAATAAATAAATCAAAGGAAATGAAAGAAAAAAGGACAAAAACGGTTGGAAATAATAAATTAAATGTGCTACTGTCAATAATTTTTTTTTTCTTTAAGTTCGTCTTCTCCACTGAAGTCACCCCAACCAGTCAATCACAAACTATGGCAGATAGTGGATAATTATATTCGCATCAAAAATCAATTTCGAAACCAAAAGTAAGTTTCTATCAGACGAAATCATCACAAAACCTCTCTATAACATGGATCTGATTCCAAAATTTGATGCTCCTACTTTTTTTATGCTTTGGACCGTCGCCCACCTCGCCCACCCCTAAGGACGATCTCCGGTGAGTAGCCAAAAATAAAAAATCCTGAAACCTTTAGATCTACGATTTTGTGAGCATCCATAGGTCGACGCGTTTACTTAAAGAAGTCGCGGGAAGTTAGATCCGGGCTTGATCTGAACCTATTTAGAACTATCATTTTTCCCAATACAAAAAGCTGTAACTATTAAAGTAATTTGTGGAGTTGCAGCTTTCTGTGACGAAAGATGTGTTCGAGTACCCCGAGTTTGGGCTCGGTTCCAAGCATACACCATCGGTGTTTGGAGCTCGTGAAGTGACGACTAGCATGGTAGCGTACTTGTTCGACGTGTTGTGTGAGCAACCGTAGAGGTGGTAATTTAACCACTATGTTTTCAAGATCAAGATCCGGTGTAAGTTTATTGATTTTTATCATTAAACAAAAGGTTAGTAAATTACTTTTTTAATTTATATGTGTTAATCTATATGCTAAAACTAGATCCATTCCGTTGCGTACTCATAGCTAACTTGGTTACCTAGTTTGTTAAATCCCAACAGTGGCATCACGAGTCAACTTGTTTTGGCATCAGGGTTACACGTTTTTTAATTATATCATGTCTTGAATTGTACACGCCTAGATTTAATTCACATGCTTGATCTGCTTCGTTTTATATTTTATTTATTGTTTTCTTGCAAATATGGCAAAGATTATGCAAATCTTTGTCATAATTAAATAAAATAGGTTAGATATAGATCTTGAAAACTACTAATTGTTAATATAGGTTAGAAAGGAATAAAATTAAATTGTTAATTTAGTAGATTTGTTTCCTTTTTATAATAGATCACACTATATATCTAAAATATCTTGATTTTTATTATGGTAACAAAATCTTTTAATTTTGAAAAATAGATCTTTTAAATATTTAGTCTGATTTTGTTTCCTTTTTTCGGCCATAAGACATACTCAATCACTTTTGTAATGAATGGGGTGATCTAGGCACATTGATAAAAACCTGGTAAGGGTCTTATGGTTCTCCAATTGGGGAAGACTCGCAAGAGAACTCGGATCCTACATGTTTACATGTTTTATTTAATATCATTCTTTTGTATTTGTCTCTTATGTGCATATATTTTACTTGATTGATTACTCGTTTACACGCCTAATATGTATGCAATACAGACTAATACTTATAAAAAAAGATGATATTAAAACAAGTCTATTAATTACACGCCTATACATGTTCATTGTGACCTGCTAGTTGTTCCGTGTAAAACTTGATTTTTGAGAAAATTAATGAGACTATAAACTATGAAACTTAATTTCAAGATTATTTAAAAACTGGACATTATGGATTATTGTGAAGTACGGCTCATCCACTAGAACAAACTATAAGAGAAGTTTAAGGCAGATTTTCCTAAAGAATCCAAGTTTTTAATAAGCTTCGCGCTGACTTGGTTCTCCGCTTCTTTGTGCGTTCGATTGGAGTTACCATGAACCAATGTATTACTACAATGTCAAATATAAAAGTTTTTAAAATAAGTGCTACAAAGTTGTTTTGCATGCCTCTTTGTACACGATTTTAACACACTTATGTGAATACCCCTGTGTAAATTTTAAGTCAATGCCAGCCAACCAAGAACACGTGCATTTGGCTTGGCCTCTCTGGTCAGACCTCAGGGTCATTCCAACCCATGGCAAATTTTGTTCACTGGTCAGACCTAACTATTTTTGTGCGTTCTTGCTTGGTGGACTTAAATCGGGTAGGCTTGGTCAGACCTCGTGCTCAAGGCATAAGATGAGAACTAAACATGCTCTTGACATTATTATGTGTTTACTAATGTCTGGATTAGTCTCATAAATCTAAGAGTTGCATCAAATGCAATTAACGCTCGTCGCTTACCTCTTGCCCTACTTGTTTTCGTATTGGTCAGACCTTTGTTAATAAGTGGGAGGTATCGAAAATACTAAAATTGAACTTTCTATGTATTGTGTTATTGCAACATAATTCGTAAACAAAAGTTTGTTTTCTTATAGAAGACAAACATAGTCTTTTTTCCTGGTAAAAAGAGTGAGACTTACTCATATATCTTCTTATTGGCTGACAAGAATAAGATAGGGTTATAACTTAATTTTTTCCTCAGTTATATTTAAACTCACTTTCAATCTTTCATTACTCTTTTTTGGTTCTAAAATCTTTGAAAGATAAATTACTTTGTGTAACTAGAGTACATTTTGTCTATGGCTACAAAATAGTGACATCTTACACTTGTCACGATGTATGAGTTTTAAATACTAACAAAGAGGAATTCTCAATAAACCGCAATGAGTAAAGAAAATTACTAGCAGGTCTTCTAGGCATATTTTCTTGGACTCATTTCATTCCTTATAGTGTTTAATACCCTTGTGGCTATGCAGACGATTAAGGAGGAATCGCATGCTAAAATGTTCTAATGAAAGCATGAATGGCTAGTCCCTCATCTACATGAGTAGAACTTCATATACTCTGTTCAATACCTGTACATTGCTACTTATAGGCATTCTAAGAGAGTAGGAAAGTAAATAAATCGCTTTTTTGCTTTCTACTAGTGATGTAACACTTACAATGTTGACAAATCCAGTGGGAACTTTGCGTTTTATTACTGAAAAGGCATTCATGTAAAGTTGTCAATTTCAGTGGGAGCTACAAGCTTTATCTCCTTGTTAGTTACTCATATTATTTCTAGCTTGCTTTGAAATAATTCTTCACTTTCCGAATATGAATGACCGTAGTTTAAGGAAAATTTCATTTTATTTTATAGATAACACGTTGCTTTTCCGAAGTTGCTTTCCTGAAACGTTATTTATAGAATAATAATCCACAATTCCTTATTAAATGTTATGGTTCGAAATCTACTTGAAATATCTATGATACTATCATATTGTTTAGACAATCGAGCGCTTGTCGTACTGTTTGTCTACTTTAGATCATGTCATCCCGTACACAAGTGGGAGAAATCTTAACTGTGTGCAAGGAACAACATATAACAATATGATTATCGGTTTCTCTTGACCGCAAGGTAAGAAAGCTAATAAATCTACTAGTACTTAAACACACACGATGTATGTTTCCCTATTACATTTAAGTGTCAAGATATAATATTAAGCTACTTTAACTAATTGACTACATGTTTTAGTCAATATAATTATGGTTAAATTATATAATCATAATTATGAAGTATTAAATTAACTTGAAATTACTATTGAACTCAAGAGTTTGCATTCATAATTACTTTAGTTAGAATAATTATGTTCTTGTTAAGACATAATTATAAAGTCCTTGATTTATCAATGACTCATATTAAGTATGTAGTGTGAAAAATTGTTATGTCTTCTTGATTAACACATGAACAATAAGGTCATTGAATCATTCAAAGACTTATAACGTATACTTGACATGTTTGTTTTCTTGAAACACATGAACATAGAGTTATTATACTATTCAAGGATATATACGTTATAGCATGCACTTGGTTTAAAATACTTTCTATTCAATTTGGCTCGACCCAATTGATAAGTATTTAATCCAAAGAGATTTAAGTTATTAAGAATTCTGATGATGTCTCTCAATTCTAATACTCATAGATTTACCAACAATTATTATGATATGTCCTAATGTGTTGAAACAATTATATTCATATTGTTTGATTTATGATAACTTAGTTGGCTCTCACCTACAAATCGATCTAGGGTGGAAAGATGTGGTGTAATGGATACACTCAATATATTTTCAACCTAGAAGGTATTTAAGAGATTATCTATTTGTGGATTGGGATGAATCTCATTATGTCTTGATTAAAGTTCTGAAATTTGTTAATATCTTATGAAGCGGATTATTAACAAGCTAGAGATGAGAACTGTAAAATGTATTTTGTTGTCCCAATTAAGAACAATTTATGGTTGCTTAAATACTTAGTATTTAGATAAGTATCTCTTCTTACAAAAAGTAAGTGAGAGCATCTATAGATCTTGAAGATATTCAAGAACAAAATACATAACCTTCTGAATTCACTTGCTGATGTCATACTAAGGTTAAACATGAAAATGTCGAACCAAAGTATAATGTAACTCTCATTCGTATATCCGCGAGGATACCTCATCAATGGAATGATATTTTAATATCAATGCTGAGGAATATAAGTTAGAAGGTCATAATAAGCCTGCTAACTAATAAGATGAATTATCACATCTTGAATCTGATAAATATCTTAGAACTATGAATGACAAGATGCAGTCTTTAAAAGACAATCAATGTTAATCAATGTTTGAGCTTGATTGATCTTTTACCAAACAGTTAAACTGAAAAGTAAGAATGAGTTTCTTTTGAAGAAAGGCTCATAAGGACACGATTGTACACATATTAATGCCTGGCTGATAGTAAGAGTTTTGAATCTTACTCAAGCAATTGACTATGGTTAAAATTTTCATGGATATCAGTTGATATGCAGATGAAATACGCTGAAGTTTTGAAGTTAGTCAAGGGTGGCAATACCCTGATGATCTTATTACCCTTTGAAGATAAGCAAGCTGAACTTTATACACTACGCCAAAAAAGGGCTTTCGGGACTATGCATGTAGTCCCGAAAAAGCCCGTTTTTTGTCCCGAAAGACTTATCGGGACTACATGCCGTCCCTGTTAGCGTAATCCCAGCTGCTCCGTCCCTATAAGTTGTCGGGACTACATTTCTTGTTTGTAGGGACTGCGCGTTGACCGGCCACGTCGATGGTTTTTGTTGTGACAAAAGCTTTTGGGACTACATTTTGTCCCTTAATACTGGACCAAAACACATTAGGGACATAGATTTAGGGACTACATTTTGTCCCAACAATTTTTGACAAAACCTTTAGGTACACGTTTTCGGGACTACATTTTGACCCAACAAATTTAACAAAAACCTTTAGGGACACACTTTTAGGGACAACCTTTTGTCCCAACATATTTTGGCAAACCTTTAGGGACAGCCTTGTAGGGACTACATATTGTCGCAACATAATTTACCAATCTCTTTAGGGACAATCTTTTAGGGACTACATCTAGTCCCAACATGTTTTCACAAAACCTTTAGGGACTAACTTTTAGGGACTATACACAGTCCCTAGAGGTCCTGACAACATTTTTCTAAAGCAGTTTTTAGGGACAACATCTAGTCCCAATATGTTTTCACAAAACCTTTAGGGACTCACTTTTAGGGACTATACATAGTCCCTAGTGGTCCTGACAACATATTTCTAAAGTAGTTTTAGGGACAGCAAGTTGTCCCTAAAAGCAGCAGTCAGCTAAAACATCCATGCCTGTTTTACGGCGTTTTCCCAGGTATATTAAACAAATCATACATAAAACGACCGTGGTCGTGGTAAAACAATTGTTCAAGTACTAGTTCCACAACATAAACAACAATGTTCAACAGAAAGTTTAACTAAGCATGTACAACAACCTGACCATTGGCACCTACTCTTCTCCGGGCTCGGCAGCATCTTCAAGAACATTGGCAGCATCTTCAAGAACATCGGCAGCATCTCTAGGCTCGGCATCATCTTCCAAAAGGGCGTTGGGGTCGAGAGGAGCAGGCAATCGTAGCTCAATGTTTTTATCGGCTAATTGTGCATGCCAATCTTTCATTTGCTGGTTATGCGCCTCCACAAACCTCCTTAATGCAGATTTGGATACCAATGGTTCGGGAGAGGGGTAGTTGCATACAGAAGAAGACGAAGTACTCTTCGGCAGATTCCTACCTCGTCCAGGTTTAAAAGCTCGGCTTGATCCCAAGACTTTGTCCATAATTTCATCATCAGTCATCTTCTCCTCTAAACCCTCTTGACTCGCTCTCAGCTTTAGCATCTTGATCTGTAGTCACAAAATAAGGAATTAAAGTTACAAAATGCTCTAAGTATCGTTATGCAGTACAATAATAGAGGAAAAAGAGCCATGAAATTTAAGTTGCGCATTAAACCCGGATACAAACACCCCTTACAAACTAGCATGACATATTTAAGCTGCGCATTAAACCAGGATCCAAACACCCCTTTACAAACTAGCATGACATATTTAAGCTGCGCATTAAACCAGGATCCAAACACTCCTTTACATAATAGCATTTAGAACAAAGTCTTGGTAACCAAAGGTGTTTTGTGTTGCAGCAACATTTGCATTTGAAAACATGGCAGTAATAACATAGAACAAACTTGGACTAACCTTTTAGAAGAATGTTGACGTTTATAGAATGAAAACTTTCCCAAAAGAAGAAGAGATGGTTATTTTGAATACATATTGAATCTAATAAACAATTTCAAATACACAAACTTCGCCGAGAACAATATGATGTGCAAAGTGAATTAACTTTTATTACAATGCACATCATGTTGTTTCGGGGAAGTTTGTGTGTCTGACATGATTCCTTAGATTCAAAATTTATTCAAAATAACCACCACTCCTTCTTTGGGAAAGCTTTCAAGCTATAAACATTAACAAGATGTGATTGAAAGTTTAAGATAGATGTATGTTTTTATATACAGATAATATACATAGGATTTTGAAATGTGTAAATATAGATAAGATAAGATAGGAATTTTTTTATAGAATTTGACATGTGTAAATAAAGATAAGATAGGAATTTTTTTTAATTGAAATGTGTGATGTGTAATACATGCTAGTCCCTGCTGACTATACTAGAACTAGCAATATCTACTTATTTGACTACGAGAACTGAAAACAAACTTAAAGATTGCATATAACTAGCAGTACTAGCTAACTAACTTTGACTACCGTTTGTTAAAAAATTAGGGTGTGTGTGATAATCCTGGATAACTCGCTTATATCGTGTAAAAGTCCACTTTCCGTATAAAGTATTTCGACCCTTATCAATGCCTGGGTTGCACGAAATCTCTATCGGGATAATATAAGGAGTATAGCAATTTATGTTCTAGGCACAAGAATCATAAATCAAGAACAATGAAGGAATTGTATATATATTTTCGTTCTATTTAATGAGACTAATGAATCTGTTTATAAAACAGATTCTAGATGACAGTTAAGCAGTTAAAGTTGGTTAAAACCAACTTTCACAACTGTTTTTCAACAGTTACACGGCTAACAGTACTAACTACTTAGTACTAGCAGTACTAACTACTTAGTACTGCTAGTGGAAAAAACTTAGTACTGCCCGTTATAAACCAACTTAGTACTGCTATATCAACTTAGTACTGCCAGTAGTAAACCAAGATTACTAAATACTTAGTACTG
The DNA here is from genome assembly GCA_026074375.1 of Tanacetum coccineum. Taxonomy (NCBI): domain Eukaryota; kingdom Viridiplantae; phylum Streptophyta; class Magnoliopsida; order Asterales; family Asteraceae; genus Tanacetum; species Tanacetum coccineum. The sequence goes on from BQNB010053188.1 coordinate 26,847, forward strand.
CCCCTTGATCTCTGCATTTTGTCTAGGTCGATAACATATTAACTCAACGAGTGTATACTCCACACTTCCCTAACTCGTATCCAAGCTAAGTATGAAATCTCATTAGTCTCTAGTAAATCGTCATTACCTAAATGACCATTGATGACACTAAAATCACCAACAAATCCCCCCCATTTTAGTGTAACCCTTGATTTACTAAAATGGGAGGGGGGATACAAACTTAAAGAAATACACCACAGACAAGAACTAATATTATCCTTGACTACCAGAACTAATACTATCCTTGACTACCAGAACTAAATACACCATTGGTCTCCAACTACCAGAACTAATACAAACTTGCATATTTTGGCTAAAACTTAGAATGAATTACTTACATATCTGGCTTCAAAAACATCTTTGGCCCACTTTCCCTCCTTCTGATGAGTTTTCTTGTAGAGCTCGATAAGGTCAGGAAATACACCATTGGTCTCCCACTGAAAACAAGTTAAATTAGGAATAAATAATAATAATGAAATAAATTAAACAAGTATATAATAGCAATCAAACATATATTAATCACAACTTACCTCCTCGTGTCTGCTAGCGGCGTATGATTTACTCCCTTGAGTGGAACACTGAGGCAGCTTCGCCCTGTTAGCCTTGTTCTTTGCAGAATGGGCCAAATGCTTTTCAGAAGTGAAATGATCACATAACTCGTGCCATTCGCTCAGAGACTTGCCCGGCGGAGGAAAGTTTTGCATCTTCACCGGATTCTCGTACCCCACGTCTCACAAACATTTCATCCTTAAACTTGTTTTTCCTGTTTCTGTATTGGCCTTTAAACTGAAGTTCCATGCCTTTCTCAACTTGTTTAGCATTTGGGCCCGACAAATGTTCCTTCATATCAAAGTACGTCTGCAATTCAAAAAATTAAGTCATAGAATGAATAATGCTTATAAATTTAACAGATCGAGTAGATTTAAGAATAAAGGACTACATTGATAGCAGGCCATATAGTTCCCTTGTGCTTATCAGGTACCAAATCCCACGATTCGTAGCAGAATGGAACTGATCGTTCAATCTCGTTCCCAATCAAGCCCGTGAAATGTCGACGATTAGGCCCAATGGGTTTAGCAGTCCTTAGTTCATGAAGGTCAAATTTGATGGATAGCCTTTTCTTCTCACCAAGCTCGAATTTTCTTATGAGCGCAGCGCAGAGTCGCTTTTTCTTTCCTTGCCCTTAGCGTCTAGAAATGAAAAATTCAAGTGACAAATAACAATACCAGTATCAAGCGAATAAAGTTAAATACAAATTCAAGTATAATATTCTGTAATTACTTACTCTTTTTGATGGGGCGAGGCTCCCATGTGTCATCGTCTGGGGGACCATCCTCTCTAACAACCATTGCCATCGTCTGGACAAACAAAGTTTTAAACCAGCCAATGTGATCAGACTTGCAGACTCTTAAACCAGGCAATTACAAACACTCTTAAAGTTCACAATCGGGACATAATTGTAACAATTTGATAACAATTATATATAAATTAAAGTTCACAAATAGAAAATACAAGTACCCTATAAATTAAAGTTCACAAATAGAAAATACAAGTACCCGAACATATTAAATAAGCAATTTAAACCACTAAACATAATTGTAAAAACAACTCAAATTTCATATCAATCTGAATCCTCGTCCTCAGAATCACTACTAAGAACATGAACAGCGTCATATTCAACATCATCATCAATAAAGTCATCATCATTGACGCGAGAAGTAGGAATAAAACTAACTTCCATTGATGGACCGGCTCCACTCAACCGAGTATATTCTAAATCTTCTAAATTAGCTGTCAATGCAACATCAGATAAGTTGCTGTCATGAACAACATCTGCATCCACAATGACGTCCTTATCCCAAATCTTTCGATGATTGACCTCTTGACAACCTTCCAATGATGTGATCTAGAAGGGACTTCAAGGTAAAAGACATGTCTTGCTTGTGTAGCAAATGTATTGTTTTCCTTCCACCACTCATCTCGCGTAGATATACTAGTTATGTTATTTTTAGTAACACAAAGTGAGGTGCTGCGAGTGTTATTGGTTTTAAACCATTTACATCGGAATAAGACAACTTTTTGATGAGTCAAATAATTAAGCTCCACAATTTCTTCTAACAGACCATAAAACATAGATCCATTCTCCCCTGGCGTTGAAACTCCACTGTTTTGAGTTATTAGGCGTTCATCGCGGCTGCGAACCACGAACTTCACACCGTAACAAATATAAGTAGCGTGTAATAAGTGCAAGATCTTTCGGTTCACTGCCAAAGCGAATAGTTCAAGACTACACTCAGATGGATTCTTGGTATATAGAGTAGAGATCTATGAAAGACAAAAATAAAGTCTGCATTAAAAAAAGGTAACGCAAACGAGAAAAGTCTTTTTGTAAACTACATATACAGTTTACCTTGTCGCGAAACCATGGAGAAAATTTTGTTGGTAAATCATTCTCGGGCATGGCAAGACAGCATTCTCTGTACATGTTCATATTCATGATATTAGTATAATCATGAAATATGTAATTTACATAAAAGAGTGTTAATATGAAAAGAGCGTACGTCTTGTATTGGTCGATTTCAGGACTGTTGTCGAGGACATACCATACAAGCTTCTTTTTAACTTCGTGATCCAACTTTTTTCCTACACCCGCACTTTTTGGAGTACAAGCTGATCGGAAAACTTGCAACTCGGATGTTGGAGGTGGACCGTCATCATTTCTGTCTGGACGATTAAATTTTGTTGGAACATTTCGAAGATAATGTGAACAGAATGTTAACGCCTCTTCCGCAATATACCCCTCCGCTATACAACCTTCAGGCCTAGCTTTATTTCGAACATAATTTTTTAACTTTTTCATATATCGTTCAAATGGATACATCCACCTCATGTACACAGGCCCACCTAGAATAGCCTCTGCGGGTAAATGTATGACCAAATGAATCATTATGTCAAAAAAGGCTGGAGGATATATTCGCTCGAAATTGCACAATATATTGACCAATTGGTCTTCGGCTATCAACATGTCCAACTCTATTCTACTTCGAGCACAAATCTGCTTAAAGAACGAGCAAAGCTCAATTATTGAGTTGCAATACTCGAGTTCAAGTATCTTGGAGCTCCCGCCGGAAGCCACATTTGCATCATTAAATGGCAATCATGAGACCTCTCAGCCATTAATTGTTTATCATTATCGGTTACTTTTGCTAAAGTTGTGATCCAAACCACATAGGTAGTTTAAACACCTTTTATGAATCACACAATTTTTCGTCATCATTTTTCAGGTGGTAAAGAGTACAAACCGGTGAGGCTTTATGAACCTATCCCGTGCTTTCTTGCTGAGCCCACAACTCTGGTCGGATATTCAACTGTCTAAGTCTTGCCTGCTTGTTCGTGCTTGGAACTCATTCATTAACAGTGTACCCAAGATACTCTCGAGTACATTTTTTTTTATATGCATGACATCCAAGTTGTGTTTTAGAGGAAGACTTGACCAATAAGGAAGCTTATAGAAAATGGATCGTTTACTCCAATTCCTTTCTACGATGGGGTCACGTGGTCTCTTCACACCCCCATAACTCGGATGTTTACCCGGAATACGTGACGGTAAATCAGCAAGTTGTTGTATGATTCTAGCACTAGTGAGTTTTTTAGGTTTTTGGGTCATTATCGCTCTTACCATTGAAGGTCTTGTCATTCCTCCAATGATGTTTCATGGGTAGGAATCTTCTATGACCAACATACGCGGTTTTCCCATTCACACGAGTAGATGGAGTCTCATCATTACATGTAGGGCAGGCTAAGTAGCCTTGACCACTCCAACCAGATAAACTACTACGGGCGGGAAAATCACTAATGGTCCATAAAAGCATTGCTCTCATTGAGAACTCAGTGTTTGTAGCAACGTCTAACGTCTTGACTCCTGCCTTCTTCCATAAATGTCTTCAACCCTTATAACCAAAGGTTGCAAGTAAACATCCATGTCCTTACCAGGTGATTTAGGGCCAGGAATTAAACATGCCAACATGAATGAAGACTCTTTCATACATATCCATGGAGGAGTATTATATGTTGTCAATATTACTGGCCACATACTGTAAGACTGACTCAAGTTTCCAAACGGATTGAAACCGTCAGCAACCAACCTTAAAGACTCAGGGTGTTGGATCTGCAAGTGGGAAAACAACAAACAAAGGAAAGGCTCCAGCAGCTAGTGGTGGAGTACCAAAGAAGACAGGACCAAAGAAGAAAGTCATTAACTTAGGTTGAATGTGAACTTTGTTAACTTTATGTTTGTTGGTTCTGCACAATGTCTGTATTTTGGATGTTTACTTTATGTCTGTATGGTTTAAGACTATGTATGGTTTATGTTAAAGACTATGACATTTGGTCTGTTTTAATGTTTACTATCATGCTATCAGATGGAAAATGCGCACAATTATAGCAGTACTAACTACTTAGTGCTAGCAGTACTAACTACTTAGTACTGCTACACAACTAGCAGTACTAACTATTTAGTGCTAGCAGTACTAACTACTTAGTACTGCTAGTGGAAAATACTTAGTACTGCCTGTTATAAATCAACTTAGTACTGCTATATCAACTTAATACTGCCAGTAGTAAACCAAGATTACTAAATACCAAGATTACTAAATACTTAGTACTGCCCCGATACTTAGTACTGCCCCTTGATCTCTGCATTTTGTCTAGGTCGATAACATATTAACTCAACGAGTGTGTACTCCACACTTTCCAGTTCGGTGTTGTGTTCAGTGTTGTTTTCGGTGTTGTGTTCAGTGTTGTGTTCGGTGTTGTGTTCAGTCTTGTGTTCAGTGTGTGTGTGTGTGTGTGTTGGGTTCTGGTTGTATGTAATTGTTCTCCCTACGAACATCGTTGAGGACATTGATCATGTCATTTCTATCATCTACTATTAGCGGAGGAATAATACTCGGTTCACCGTGATGTACCCAAGTAGGATAACCCCTGCTAAACCCGTTATTAAACTACCAGAACTAATACAAACTTGCATATTTTGGCTAAAACTTAGAATGAATTACTTACATATCTGGCTTCAAAAACATCTTTGGCCCACTTTCCCTCCTTCTGATGAGTTTTCTTGTAGAGCTCGATAAGGTCAGGAAATACACCATTGGTCTCCCACTGAAAACAAGTTAAATTAGGAATAAATAATAATAATGAAATAAATTAAACAAGTATATAATAGCAATCAAACATATATTAATCACAACTTACCTCCTCGTGTCTGCTAGCGGCGTATGATTTACTCCCTTGAGTGGAACACTGAGGCAGCTTCGCCCTGTTAGCCTTGTTCTTTGCAGAATGGGCCAAATGCTTTTCAGAAGTGAAATGATCACATAACTCGTGCCATTCGCTCAGAGACTTGCCCGGCGGAGGAAAGTTTTGCATCTTTACCGGATTCTCGTACCCCACGTCTCACAAACATTTCATCCTTAAACTTGTTTTTCCTGTTTCTGTATTGGCCTTTAAACTGAAGTTCCATGCCTTTCTCAACTTGTTTAGCATTTGGGCCCGACAAATGTTCCTTCATATCAAAGTACGTCTGCAATTCAAAAAATTAAGTCATAGAATGAATAATGCTTATAAATTTAACAGATCGAGTAGATTTAAGAATAAAGGACTACATTGATAGCAGGCCATATAGTTCCCTTGTGCTTATCAGGTACCAAATCCCACGATTCGTAGCAGAATGGAACTGATCGTTCAATCTCGTTCCCAATCAAGCCCGTGAAATGTCGACGATTAGGCCCAATGGGTTTAGCAGTCCTTAGTTCATGAAGGTCAAATTTGATGGATAGCCTTTTCTTCTCACCAAGCTCGAATTTTCTTATGAGCGCAGCGCAGAGTCGCTTTTTCTTTCCTTGCCCTTAGCGTCTAGAAATGAAAAATTCAAGTGACAAATAACAATACCAGTATCAAGCGAATAAAGTTAAATACAAATTCAAGTATAATATTCTGTAATTACTTACTCTTTTTGATGGGGCGAGGCTCCCATGTGTCATCGTCTGGGGGACCATCCTCTCTAACAACCATTGCCATCGTCTGGACAAACAAAGTTTTAAACCAGCCAATGTGATCAGACTTGCAGACTCTTAAACCAGGCAATTACAAACACTCTTAAAGTTCACAATCGGGACATAATTGTAACAATTTGATAACAATTATATATAAATTAAAGTTCACAAATAGAAAATACAAGTACCCTATAAATTAAAGTTCACAAATAGAAAATACAAGTACCCGAACATATTAAATAAGCAATTTAAACCACTAAACATAATTGTAAAAACAACTCAAATTTCATATCAATCTGAATCCTCGTCCTCAGAATCACTACTAAGAACATGAATAGCGTCATATTCAACATCATTATCAATAAAGTCATCATCATTGACGCGAGAAGTAGGAATAAAACTAACTTCCATTGATGGACCGGCTCCACTCAACCGAGTATATTCCAAATCTTCTAAATTAGCTGTCAATGCAACATCAGATGAGTTGCTGTCATGAACAACATCTGCATCCACAATGACGTCCTTATCCCAAATCTTTCGATGATTGACCTCTTGACAACCTTCCAATGATGTGATCTAGAAGGGACTTCAAGGTAAAAGACATGTCTTGCTTGTGTAGCAAATGTATTGGTTTTCCTTCCACCACTCATCTCGCGTAGATATACTAGTTATGTTATTTTTAGTAACACAAAGTGAGGTGCTGCGAGTGTTATTGGTTTTAAACCATTTACATCGGAATAAGACAACTTTTTGATGAGTCAAATAATTAAGCTCCACAATTTCTTCTAACAGACCATAAAACATAGATCCATTCTCCCCTGGCGTTGAAACTCCACTGTTTTGAGTTATTAGGCGTTCATCGCGGCTGCGAACCACGAACTTCACACCGTAACAAATATAAGTAGCGTGTAATAAGTGCAAGATCTTTCGGTTCACTGCCAAAGCGAATAGTTCAAGACTACACTCAGATGGATTCTTGGTATATAGAGTAGAGATCTATGAAAGACAAAAATAAAGTCTGCATTAAAAAAAGGTAACGCAAACGAGAAAAGTCTTTTTGTAAACTACATATACAGTTTACCTTGTCGCGAAACCATGGAGAAAATTTTGTTGGTAAATCATTCTCGGGCATGGCAAGACAGCATTCTCTGTACATGTTCATATTCATGATATTAGTATAATCATGAAATATGTAATTTACATAAAAGAGTGTTAATATGAAAAGAGCGTACGTCTTGTATTGGTCGATTTCAGGACTGTTGTCGAGGACATACCATACAAGCTTCTTTTTAACTTCGTGATCCAACTTTTTTCCTACACCCGCACTTTTTGGAGTACAAGCTGATCGGAAAACTTGCAACTCGGATGTTGGAGGTGGACCGTCATCATTTCTGTCTGGACGATTAAATTTTGTTGGAACATTTCGAAGATAATGTGAACAGAATGTTAACGCCTCTTCCGCAATATACCCCTCCGCTATACAACCTTCAGGCCTAGCTTTATTTCGAACATAATTTTTTAACTTTTTCATATATCGTTCAAATGGATACATCCACCTCATGTACACAGGCCCACCTAGAATAGCCTCTGCGGGTAAATGTATGACCAAATGAATCATTATGTCAAAAAAGGCTGGAGGATATATTCGCTCGAAATTGCACAATATATTGACCAATTGGTCTTCGGCTATCAACATGTCCAACTCTATTCTACTTCGAGCACAAATCTGCTTAAAGAACGAGCAAAGCTCAATTATTGAGTTGCAATACTCGAGTTCAAGTATCTTGGAGCTCCCGCCGGAAGCCACATTTGCATCATTAAATGGCAATCATGAGACCTCTCAGCCATTAATTGTTTATCATTATCGGTTACTTTTGCTAAAGTTGTGATCCAAACCACATAGGTAGTTTAAACACCTTTTATGAATCACACAATTTTTCGTCATCATTTTTCAGGTGGTAAAGAGTACAAACCGGTGAGGCTTTATGAACCTATCCCGTGCTTTCTTGCTGAGCCCACAACTCTGGTCGGATATTCAACTGTCTAAGTCTTGCCTGCTTGTTCGTGCTTGGAACTCATTCATTAACAGTGTACCCAAGATACTCTCGAGTACATTTTTTTCTATATGCATGACATCCAAGTTATGTTTTAGAGGAAGACTTGACCAATAAGGAAGCTTATAGAAAATGGATCGTTTACTCCAATTCCTTTCTACGATGGGGTCACGTGGTCTCTTCACACCCCCATAACTCGGATGTTTACCCGGAATACGTGACGGTAAATCAGCAAGTTGTTGTATGATTCTAGCACTAGTGAGTTTTTTAGGTTTTTGGGTCATTATCGCTCTTACCATTGAAGGTCTTGTCATTCCTCCAATGATGTTTCATGGGTAGGAATCTTCTATGACCAACATACGCGGTTTTCCCATTCACACGAGTAGATGGAGTCTCATCATTACATGTAGGGCAGGCTAAGTAGCCTTGACCACTCCAACCAGATAAACTACTACGGGCGGGAAAATCACTAATGGTCCATAAAAGCATTGCTCTCATTGAGAACTCAGTGTTTGTAGCAACGTCTAACGTCTTGACTCCTGCCTTCTTCCATAAATGTCTTCAACCCTTATAACCAAAGGTTGCAAGTAAACATCCATGTCCTTACCAGGTGATTTAGGGCCAGGAATTAAACATGTCAACATGAATGAAGACTCTTTCATACATATCCATAGAGGAGTATTGTATGTTGTCAATATTACTGGCCACATACTGTAAGACTGACTCAAGTTTCCAAACGGATTGAAACCGTCAGCAGCCAGAACATTTCTATGTTCTTTTGCAAATTCTGGGTTGTTCTTATCAAACTCTTTCCATGCCTTACCATCAACCGGGTGACCCATCTTACCATCTTCGGTACATTTTCCAGTAGCATGCCATGTCATATGCTTTGCAGTGTGTAAGGATCCGTACATACGCTTTAGTCTAGGAATCAAAGGGAAGTAACGTAACACCTTGTTAGGAACTTTCTTTCCCGTGGTGTCTTTGTTTTTCCATCTACTCGCTTTGCAAGTTGGACAAATTTGCTCATCTTTGTTTTTCTTCCCCCAAAACAAACAACAATCGTTAATACAAGCATCGATCGATTCGTATCCCAACCCAACTTTTTTCATTGACTTCTTAGCTTCATAGTATGTCTTGGGGATTTTGGCTCCTGTCGGGAAAGCTTTTAGGAGAAATTCCATAGTGTCGTCGAATGAAGTATCAGTCCATTTATGCAAGACCTTGAGATGCGCAAACTTTGCCAAAAAGTCTAGTGAAGACATCCAAGTACAAGCTGGGAACAGCTCTTCATTTGCCATTTCAAACAACCCTTCCATGTCGTCTTTTGTAGGACCCGCAGCTTCTGGTGGTTCATTACTTGTCGATGCCGTATCTGTGTTATGTTCAGTGTTGTGTTCGGTGTTGTGTTCAGTGTTGTGTTCAGTGTGTGTGTGTGTGTGTGTTGGGTTCTGGTTGTATGTAATTGTTCTCCCTACGAACATCGTTGAGGACATTGATCATGTCATTTCTGTCATCTACTATTGGCGGAGGAATAATACTCGGTTCACCGTGATGTACCCAAGTAGGATAACCCCTGCTAAACCCGTTATTATGTATGTGATGCTTAATAGTAAGAGGTGTAAGCTTGTCCCGGTTCCCACACAACCGACATGGACAAAAACATAAACCTCGGTCATTTATGTGTGCTTTACACCTCTCGTAGAAATCGTTAAGACCACGTTTAAACTCAGGAGAATTGCGGTTTAAAGCAGGCCTAGTCCAATTCTTATCAATCGACATGACTTCTCGGGTGTGCTAGTGATTGTAGTGGTGACAATGAGAGGTTCTGTGGTGAAGACCTTTCGCCACTAAGAGGAAAGCAAAAAACGTGCGATAATTTACAAACACATTCATTTACAAACATAAGCTAATCAGAAACATAAGCTAATTTACAAACATAAGCTAATTATTATAATGCAATTCATTTACAAACACATTCATTTACACAAGAACAAAACCAGACTTTCATACAAACACATTCATTCACTTTTCAGACACTAACCAAAACACAATTAACTTTTCAAACATAAGCTAATTAACAGGAACATAAGCTAATTATCATAATGCAATTAATTTACACTTTTCAATTTACTGAATTTATTAATTTATTAGATGTTTATTAATTATCATAAGCTAATTATCATAATGCTAATTAACAGAAACATAAACCAAAACCCAACTTACAATAACTGAGTGGTGGTCGTGGTGAGCGATATATGAAAAAGTGGTGGTGGTCGTTCTCTAAACCGAGGTGGTGGTGGTGTTTTGGTGTTTGTGTACTTTGGTGTACTGAAATTTGGTAAAGTGAAATTGTACTGAAATTTGGTAAAGTGAAAATTTGGTGTACCAAACAATTAGGGCGGGGTGTTTGACTTTTGGTGAAATTTTTAGAGCGAAAGTTATCGGGACTACGTATTGACTTGTAAGGACAACATGTAGTCCCTGAAAAAAATAAAATAAAGGGGAAGGCCAAAGCCCCGGGTGAGCAAGACTCGAACCCGGGACCTCAAAGCCCTCAACCCTTATAAACCCAACACCACTACCGCTGTGCTACAATAGCTCATCCGGTAGTGGTTTGTTGGATTTAATATATAACGACTTTTTGGCCATTAAGCCTTATAAGCTGTTAGGGCTTATTTCACAGCTTATACAATAAGCTGTGGGGTTTTTCTTAATTTTCTTAGGATTGTCATACTTTAAGCTATTTTATGTGATTTTTCCAGATTTTTTTATACACGTTTAGTATTTTTATAATTTATTTTCATTAAAAGTTTAAAAAATTCATAAAAAATAAAATAATTATCATAAAAATATAAACTTTTTTTTTAAAATTTCTTTTTTCATATAGTTTCTAGGAAAAATATCAGTTTTTGTGTAGGGTCAATTTTCCAAAGTTTCATTTTTTTAAAGAACGGGATACGTTCCCGTTCTTGTCTTGACTCGTTTTTGGTCCAAACGAACTCCGTTTTTAGTCTAGTTTTTTTTAAACTTCGTTTTCAGTCAAGTAGTTTCTAAAAATCGCAAAATTTAGGTTTTTAATTCTCGTTTTCAGTCAAGTAGAATCTATATCTTCATACTTTGTAAATAGTTGTCTACACAATTCAATGTTTTATATCTTCGTACTATGTAAATAGTTGTCTGCACAATTGATTGTGTTGTAGGATAGTGGCTCATATTTAAAGGGTGGGTAAGTGGCTTTCAAGTGGGGCGTATAGCAACTTGTATTCTTAGTGTAATGTTGTCTATATAAGGGTTGTGAGTTGTATTCATATGCATAGAACAAAAATACAACAAACAATGTGGAACTTGAGAAGGATTCTAGAGTTGAGAGATTTGGCCCAGTCTAATAATTGGTCAGATGTTTTGAGTTTGTATTTCTGGAGGGCCAAGGAAGCTGACCTTAGGATGGCACGCATGATCAATAATCTGAGTGTGAAGTTAAGTGCTGTTATAAAAGAATATCAATTGTTTGCTCAAGAACTTGAAGCTTCTCCTGGTTGGGTTGTGAACAAGGACAGATCAATTGAGTACTTGCAAGAGCTAGTACAGAGAGACGGGGAGATGGTTCAAAGGTTGCAAGCCCTGGAAAGGGAGGTAGAGGAGAAGGCTGATGAGAAGTTGCTTTTCATTGAAAAGTTAAAGGGGAATGTGCCCTTTTAAGGACCCAGTATTATGTGTTCTTGAATAAAAATGTGTATGTCAACACATTAAGTGTATGTGTGTTTATCTATGTTTTTAAGGTGTGTTCATGTTTGCACCATTGGCATTTGTATTGAATGCATTATAATAAATGGTTTATGCATTTGTATTTTCATGTATGCGAAGACTTATGTAATCAATTTTCTGTATATCCATAAACATAAGAACTCTTATTAAAAAAACATGACAAAAACATAAACCACTACATCCTAAAATGGTGAAAACATGGAAACGTGGGCATCCCCTCAATCTCCTTTATTCTAGCACATTCAACCAAATACACTAACTACTACTCCACACGAAGGTTTTCCATTTCATTTAAAAGCTCATGAAGTATTGCAGCTGACTCACACGGGTGGTCATCAGGATTCTTCTCCATGGCTAGTCTTGCCTCTAGTCTTGCCACGTTCAACGGATGAGTCGATATGCTATCCTTGTACATTAGACGTTCAACGGATGAGTCGATATGTTATCGTTGTACATTAGACGTTCAACGGAGGAGTCAATATGTTATCGTTGTGCATTAGACGTTCAACGGAGGTGTCGATAGACGTTCAAAATAGTTGTCTGCATTCTAAACCAAAATCCATACTGTGTAAATAGTTGTCTGCATTCTAAATAGACGTTCAAAATAGTTGTCTGCATTCTAAACCAAAATCCATACTGTGTAAATAGTTGTCTGCACATATTTAAAGGGTGGCTCATATTTAAAGGGTGGGTAAGTGGCTTTCAAAGTGGGGTGTATAGCAACTTGTATTCTTAGTGGAATGTTGTGTATATAAGGGTTGTGAGTTGTATTCGTATGCATAGAACCAAAATACAACAAACAATGTGGAACTTGAGAAGGATTATGGAGTTGCAAGCTTCGGCCCAGTCAACTACTTGGTCAGATGTTTTGAGTTTGTATTTCTGGAGGGCCAAGGAAGCTGACCTTAGGCTGGCACGCATGATCAATAATGTGAGTGTGAAGTTACGTGCTGCCATAGAAGAATATCAATTGTTTACTCAAGAACTTGAAGCTTCTCCTGGTTGGGTTGTGAACAAGGACAGGTCAATTGAGTACTTGCAAGAGCTAGTACAGAGAGACGAGGAGATGGTTCAAAGGTTGCAGGCCCTGGAAAGGGAGGTAGAGGAGAGGGCTGATGAGAAGATGCTTTTCATTGAAAAGTTAAAGGGGAATGTGCCCTTTGAATAAAAATGTGTATGTCAACACATTAAGTGTATGTGTGTTTATCTACGTTTTTAAGGTGTGTCAACACATTAAGTGTATGTGTGTTTATCTACGTTTTTAAGGTGTGTTTGTCACACCCCCAGACGGGGCCTGAACGGAATACGTGCCCGGAGGCGTGACTTTATTGAGCATCTCAAGTACAAAGCATAAAGAACGACCTCTAAGGGTACGTTT
>BQNB010053189.1:0-35409 GCA_026074375.1 Tanacetum coccineum
AACGATACTTTTGAAATAGTTTGCGATACATACTTTGCATAACGGGATAAAAGTTCTACATTTTTCCGAGGTGTCACAGCAGGTATTGCTACTGGTGCCTTGGTAAAAGGCTATTCCCAGTCTGAGGTTCTAGCACAGGTCAAAGTTGATGCGTATCGGTATTGACTAATAGTGATACTAAGGTGAAAATTGTTAGATATAGTATTCACTTTAGTCAATAGGTTAGGGGGTTTAGTGTAAATTTAGCTCTAATCATAGCCATATTTGGGTTGTTGGGTTTCTTTACGGCCCAAGCCCATCCTTCCCCTCATCTCTATAAAAGGAGGTAAGGGGGAGGGGGGAAGGAGTTTTGTACTTCATTCTTTTCTTTACTCAATAAACATGTAATATTGAGGGTTATATTCTTGTGCATCTTTTCCTTTCCCTGTCATATTAATCTGCTGGGTTATGTTCGTCTTTTAGATCTGATTTATTCCGCACTAGTAACCAGGTTGTAGGGTGATCGAATCCTACAAAGTGAGTGTTTACCTGTAGGTAGATCAACTAATTCCAACGCATTGTTTCTTTGGATAGCTGCGAGTTCATCTTTCATAGCCATTTTCCATTCTTCACTTTCGAGGGCCTCTTCTACATGAACAGGATCACCAAAAAAGAGAGAAAAAGTATCATCAAGATCATCATCGTTTGACATATCTTGAGGTGATGAAGGCTTACCCTCAATTTGAAATCCACGTCTAGGAATTCGTCCGCTTACTTCGACGAAGTCTCATTGATTTCATTTGACCAATTTCGGTGTTGTTATCGCTACTTGTAAGTGAAGACATGAGAGATCGTGTGGCTGAACTTGTTGGGGTAGATGGTGAAGACTGCACGGGACTTGTGGAGGTACTTGTTGGAGCCGGCATTTCTTTGTTCTCGATAGTGGTGAAGACTTCATCTTGAGCATTAACTAAAACAACTTTCTTATCCCAATTACAACTAGCATGTTTATAAAAAACCACATTCCGACTAATGACAATTTTTTTACTTATAGGTTCATATAACTTATAAGCTTTTGATTGCGTGTAATAACCAATGAATACATGTTTTTAAGACTTCCCATCCAATTTACGTCTTTCACCTGTAAGTAAAACATAACAAATGCATCCAAAAACTCGTAGGCAACTTACCGAAGGTTTCTTTCCGATCCAAGCCTCATATGGTGTTTGATCCCAAACAACTTTAGTTGGATAAATGTTGAGGATGTAGACAGTTGTTGCAACACCTTCACCCTAAAAAGAGTTTGGAATACCCTTTTTTGCTTTAGCATACGAGTCATCTTGACAACAGTGCGATTCTTCCTCTCGGCTACCCCATTTTGCTCGGGAGAATAAGGAGTCGTAAGTAGCCTTTGGATGCCTTGCTCATCACAGAAATCATTGAATTCCTTTGATACAAACTCACCTCCACGATCGGCGCGAAGTATTTTAATATTTTTTTGCTTTGCTTTTCGACGAGGGCCTTAAATTTTTTAAATAATCAAAACTTTCTGATTTATGCTTCAAGAAATAAACCTAGCTCATTCTACTAAAGTCGTCCGCAAACAACAAAAAATACTTAGTGACTCCATTCTCATCGGCCCACATAAGTCAACACGAATTAGTTCTAAGACATCTTCCGGCTTTTTTGCATTTCCTATTAGAAAAGCTAGTTTTGATTGCTTCCCTATCATGCATCCTTCACACGTCTTATCTAATGACGTTATCATAAGAAGATTACACACCATTTCCTTGTTATGCAACAACTGCAACCCCTTAACGTACAAGTGACCATAACGTTGATGCCACTACTCGCTTTCTGCAACAATTTTACTTAACATACTTGTTTCTATTTGGTTACTAAAATCAAGTGGAAACATACAATTCAAGGTCATATAAGCAGATGCAATAATTTTACCAGTAACCTTATGTTTTACAACACATTTCTCATCATCAAATAGTAATGAATGACCAGTTTCCATTAGTCGGCCTACATTAAGAAGATTATGGGCCAAACATGGAGCATAACAAACATCTTGTATGATTTTTTTCTTATTTCCTATTGAGATTTCAATTGTACCTTGATCTTCAATTCGTAATTGCTTATTGTCGCCAAGTCGTACATGAGATTTGAAACCTTCATCGAGACCTTTAAACTTTGTTCGATCACCGGTCATGTGATGTGTACAGCCATTATCTACATACCAAAGATCATTCTTTTCTTTTTTTTTTGTGCTAATTGTCATAAAAAGAAAATTATCTTCTTTGTCTTCTTCTTGAGCATACTTTGATTCTTCCTCTTCCACGTTGACTTGAATAATCATGCTCTCCCTTAGTTTGAAATGCCATTTCTCCACCTTTTACATTGGATCTGTTTATCCGAGTTTCATGAGCTTGTAGCGGACCCATTAACTCGTCAAATGATAACTTTAAGAGAACCTTAGACTCTTCGATCTGCTACTACATGATCAAACCAAGGGGTCAGACTTCTTAGGACCTTAGCCACCACGATATCATTTGAAAATTTCTCACCATATGATTTCATGTGACTTACCATCGTTGAGACCCGTGCTAATAAATCTTGCACAGACTCGTTGCTTTTCATGGAAGAGGTTTCGAATTCTAGTCTTAGTGATTGCAACTTGACGATGATTACTTTAGAAGAGCCTTGATACTCGGCGCTCAAAATCATCCATGCTTGCTTGGTTATGGTTGCAGATGCGATTCTCAGAAAAATGGACTCATCCATCGCTTGTTGGATGTAAAAGAGTGCCTTGGTGTCTTTCTTATGATGCTCATTAGTCCGGGCTTCATCTTCATTACTTGATGCAAAACCTATTTCGGCGTAATCCCACAAATATTGAGACTTAAAAAGTGTCTTCATTTTGATACTCCAAAATTCATACGACTCTAGGAATCTATGAATGGGACAAGTTTGTGCTTGCTGCCATTGTTGTTGCTGCAAAGTGATAACAAATGGAAGTGCAAAGCCCAGTTTAGAAAGAACCAAGCTCAGATATCAAATTTGTTGAATATTTGACAAAAGAGTAATGCTATTTAGGCCTACAATCCATGTCTAATGCATAAAACACTTGTACAATTGAATCATGCATTTTCTCTCTCCAAATTTTCACCAATCACTTTTTCAAATTCACTAATCAAATCATTAGGCATACAAGTAGGCTTGCTAATTAGGCACAAGAATCATTTTTCTTGACAAAACAATGACTATAAAAAAGAAAAATATGCTTTTATTGAAAGATGAAATGCCTTTAAATAGGCTTTACAATGTAAAAGAACTTAGAAGAAGTAATACTAGCAGGCCTAAAAAAATCAACAAACTTTTAACTCATTTTAGTGGCATGAGACTAGCCAAATAATACTTATTCTACTTGGACTTATTCAGACTTCAAGACACGTGAGAATTAATTCAAACTTCAACACCGTGAACTTAAGTTCTAAATAAATTTGAGTTACTGACATAAAAATGAGATTGATCTTTAATCATAAACAATAACCGTGATAGTGTTCACAAATCGGGTAATACTCACAGGAACCGAAAACCAAAACCGAATCAAATTTGTCAAAATCCAACCGAACCGAATTAGATATTCGGCTTTCGATTCGGTTAAATCCAAATTGAATTAAGTTTGGTTCAATTTTACCAAATTGAATTCGGTTTGATCCGTGCATCGCACATGTCAAAATGCATAGTTTATAAAAAAAACGTAAAATCAAAGCTTTTGTGAGCTACATTAATCGCACACTTGTGTTACAATATTACAAAAGAATCGACTCAAACATATCACACATAGCCGAAAATACAGGTTTCAAGTTTCACCGCAACGCACGGAGGCTAAGACCTCATTTGTAACAAGATCCAATCGTACATGCTTGATGATTTAATTTCTTCCCACATTACGCACCTCCAAGTTGGCATAAACAACACAACATACGACAAAAACTTCAATCTACACCATTTCTCGAACGGAGGTGATTTATACACATTATTTTTTTTCCATACACCACGAAAGTACAATCAATGATGCACAGTGATGCACACAGTATAACACCTTGATGCATGTTTTGTGATGTATGGCAAAAAAATAGTGTGTACAAATCACCTCCCTTTCTCGAACCTCGAAACCCTACAAATCCAAGTCACGACAAACCCTAAACAAATAAACTCGCAAAAAACTTATATAAAAACTAAAAATCAATCCGATAATGCAACAAAAACTTTGTCATCACCTTGCCCAACCTATTTTCATTACGCGGCACACCGTCACAATAGCCACCCCAAGCAACTTTCCACTACGTGTCCATACACTATCAACACCTTAACCCTACATATACACACATTCACATCCATCAAACAATATAATCATCAAGAAGATTAAAAACACAATGTCTAAACTAAATGCATCACTCGCCACAGTTACACTTTTGTTCTTGGTTTCGAGTTACGTGACAAGCACCACAGCCATACCAGGGGGCCGTACGAAGGTAATGTTGGATTTACTGATAGATAAAAATTATAATTGTAGTTCATATTTGTTTGGTGCTTTAGATAATAATTGTTCACTTTTCATTTTAGAGTATTGATCGAGATACTTAATTGATATGCTTAATTATATGTCTAAACTTACGTGTGAGCATACTTTTGGAGAAAAAAAACCCCACTTTTTTACAAATTATAACCCACTATCACATCTATTACATAATTAGTTATATTTTTCAGACCTCCCATTTATTTTCCTTCATTTTAATAAAAAGAATAACCTTAGTTGGTGAATATTTTTGTTAAGCGATAGTGATTTTTGTGTCTTGAGAATAATTTTGAAACTATGTAATCTTTGGCGTAAATAGCTATAGATTGAGCTAAAATTATTTTTACTTGACTTGAATACTTTTTACACTTCGCTACAATAAACGTGAAATTTAGTGACTAAAAAACTGTCACCAAGTCTAATTATAGTGACACATATTGCAGTCAGTGTGGGAAAAAGATTAAGAGTTTTGCGTTACATTCATGACAAAATTGTGTCACAAAAGAAAAACATATATACCAACACTCTCTTTGAGTTCCATAAACATTTGAGTCCATACTGACATAGTGACACTTTTGGAATTTTAGTGACACGTTCTTGATATTTATCACTAATTAAAATTTCTTTTTGGTTTATACAGGTAGAAGATGTAACAAGCAACAAAGAAGTCCAAGCAGTAGGTAAATACTCAGTTGAAGAGTACAACAGACTAAAGGGTAACAAAGACAACGATGGACAGTTAATGTTTGTTAAAGTAGTTGAAAGATGAGAAAAAAAAGTGGTATTCAGGATCTGATAATATATCGTAAATCTACCAAGCTGGTTAATAAAACAAGTGGAGAAGTTGAGGTTTTCGAAGCGGTTGTGGTTGTTAAACCGTGGTTAAGGAAGAAAGAGTTGGTTAAGTTCGCTCCATCTCAGAAGACGATGTCGATTTTGCAGCCAGTTTGGTGAGGGGATAGGTTTGTATAATGTGGACTTTGTTTTTGTTTGTTTGGTGTGGTTTTGGTAGTGTAATATGAGAGCTTAGTGAAATGTTTAATAAAGCGGGAAGAGTAAGTTATTTATATGGTACCAATAATAGTCTTGTGTTCACGGTCTTTTTAACCGTGGTGTCAAGCAATCGCTTGAATCATGAGATTGACGTGATCACTTTCAGATTTGCTAGTACTAAACATGATTTAAATCTGAACTTGTTATACTTATTGCGTTTTTTTACTGATTGCAGTAATGTTTTCTGCAGTTATGTTGACCTTTCTTAGCTTGTCTTGGTCAGTTACCCGTGTTGAAACTGAAAAATACCAAGGGAAGTTTATCATATATATATAGACGGAATCTAAGGAGCGAGATTAGTTACAAGATTATTTCATAACTTAAGTTTAAGGGGAGGGAATTACAAATGTAGTATGTCAGATAGTCTGCTCGCCTTCCCCTACAGCTTATGTGCCGATTTGGCTTGTGTATTATCTAAAGATAATCTGAACAGGAACTTACCGAATGGGTTAAAAGTCGCCCTACTGTAATGATACAACCTCATTCCATTTGTGCAGATCAAGCTTACCCATTTTGAACCGTACTGATCTCAATCCTCTTGTTCAAATAAAATGTTAAGATAACAAGTCAAGTTGCCGGTTGGCTTGAGCAGGTCAACATTTGATCCAGATTGAACCGTAAATAATTTACCATCTCGACTCGGTTTCATTGACCTATAACCAACATATATGCCTGAATCGGCCAACTTTCCACTTCTACTTATTAGGTAGTTGAATACTCGAAGCCCCATATCTCATATGCAGAGCCAGACATGCGTAGACATACTCAAGGAGGTCTTAAATGGGAATCTTAGAAGCCGAACAGGAACCCCACAATGCCATAGTAGAGGATATATACATAGTATTAGTACAAAATAAGTGTTGGGCTTAAAACAGGGCTCAAATCCTTCGTTGGGCAGGGCTTTCGAATGATTTGGGTATCAGATCTTGTACTAGAGCAAGAGAGGTGAGATGATTTCCTGCACAATTAAATGATAACGTTAGCTACTTACCGTTAGGGGCGGAACTCGGCGATCTAGATCCAGGTGTGAGTGAGAGTAAGTAAACATGCAGAGAGAGAAAGTGTATGTATGTAGAGTGAGAAGATCATCATGTTCATTGTGTCAGAGGGTCTCTTTTATAAGCGAGTGAAATATTAGGGTTTCTTAATATTTCGTTAGTGGTCAAAGTGGGTCCCTTGTCGGGTAAAGTTCCGCAGTAATCGTGTGTACAGATGCGTGTGTTTTCCGCGGACGGAATAGTAGGACCCTATTATAGTTGGGTCCGCATCGTGTATGCGGTCTGTCCGTGGCCGTTACCAGTGCCGGAGATTGGTTTAGTTGTGGCATAGGCTGCTACATTGGGCCAAGAAAGACCAAGTTGAGTGGCAGTTGTGACACAAGCCTCGGAGGCTTGGTCTACCTATCTTATATTCATCAAGCCCGCCCACCCCCCCCCCCCCCCCCACAGTCTAGTATGATATTGCCTGCGGACCATGTCTCGCGTGCGGTGATCAGTGCTAGACTTCATGTTCATTTCTAACGATTTGCCGCCTTTCGTGGTCATGCGACTTCTCCGCGAAGCTTCCTTATCAAGTTGGTGGACCAATGTTGTCCTTTTATCTTCTGACTGATGTGACGTATTTACACCTTTTTAACTGTTTCGTAGGCGAACCCCAACTGTTGATCGCGTGAGTGGGTTACACGTGTCATCATCTGGCTGTGGGTAGATATAAATACACCGAGGGTATAAATACCCCCTTCTATTTTTACTGTTTTCTTTTCCACAACTTTACTTTCCACCATTGTTGATTCCTTCAAGCTTTTCATCTTTATCATACGTCCGCACCTCATTTTCTTCTTTTTTTAAGGTTCTCCAGACTTCAAGTTTGCATTTTTTTCTCATTCAACCTCCCAAATGGCTAACTTTGCTACTAAATATTCTATTATGACCCAAGAAATGGTAGATAGCTTTTGCGACAACTTTTATATTCCGGTCGAGGTTCATCCCACTGCCCCAGGGCATGGTAAAACCATTACCCAGTTTCCAGTCGGTAAAGTAGTTGTATATAGTAGGATCTTTGACGTTTGCGGCTATAGGATTCCGTTTACAAATTTTTTTATGGCCGTTCTTAAATACTTCCGTGTTTATATTTCTCAATTGTCGCCTTTTGGTGCAGACCGGGTGTCTCATTTTGAGGTTCTGACGCGTGTGCTTAACCTTTCACCGTCAGTGACCGTGTTCCACGCCTTCTACACCCGTTCGTATAGCGATGGGTTGTTTTCTTTTGCCAAGCGTTCCACCTCGGCTCCATCTTGCTTTCCAAAACCTCCGGATTCCATTAAAAATTAGGCCGACCATTTTTTCTGGGTTGATTCTTGTGTATTCCCCATTTTCGTCCCTTTGTATACGGGAGGCGTCCTAGAAAAGGATTCGGCACCTCATCTTACTGCTCGTAAGAGCAAAACCGTTAAATTCTTTTATTAAAAGCCATAAGGCTCCTTTCGCCAGGTATCACGGAGTTGCTTCTTATGCCTTGTGGGTTTGAGCCCGTATTATCCTTTTGACGAAAATTCTTATCTGGCTTTTGAGTATCCTAACGGATTGGGTGGGTGCTACTTCCTTTTGGTGGTGGCACTTTTACATTATGAGGCCTCATCAGTTAATGTTTATTTTGCAGAGATGGGCTTGTTTGACTTTATCAAAACTGCTGACCCTCGGAAGGTTCAAGCGGTGGAGGTTCAGAAGGGAGACGACCAGGTGACGTTGCTGGAGAGTACTCGACATTGCTTTATGCCTCTGGTGATTCCCGCCGCTGGGGGTGATAGTTCTGCTGCGGCTGCAGAGGTCTCTGCTCCGACTAAGGAAGGGCAGGAAGGTGTTGCTCTGGAGGAGGCCTATCTAGAGTTGGCGGACCCGGATGAAGGCACAACTGCGGTGAGACAAAGTGAGGAGGAGGTTGTGACAGAGCAGCCCAAAAAGGTTAAAAAGAAAAGATTGCTGAAGCAGAGTGATGTTCTTCCTGCTAAAAAGTTGAGGGTAGATCACCCTACCCTCGTTTCTGGTACCGATGATAAAACTCTCGCCGGTCTAGAACAAATTAGGCTAGCGGATTCTCGTTTGCCGGACCAGGAACAGCTTGTCTTTCACTCCGTTGCCCCTTCTTCTAAGGAAAGAGAAGATTTTTTGGATTCTTCTGCCCAAACGAACCTCCGGATCCATACTACTGTGGAGAGGTATATATACATATCCTTAAGTACCAACTGAATTTCCAAACCTTTTCTTAACATTAATTTTTTGTTTATCTTTACAACTCTAGTACTTTGGGTATTCTGGTAGATACTATTGCCGCCGCCATAACTTCCACCAGGGCTGTTGTGACTAATTTTGCAACGGATGTTAATCCGGACTTGGCCGGTCCTTCCCAGCCTGAGGGATCAGAGGGGTCCGATGATTCTTTTTATGAGCCTCCTACTTTGGACCCTTCCGAGGCGAAGCGTTGGTATGTCCCTAGGTGGAACATTACCAACGATTCACTGTTGGACGATGTTTTTTCTTGCCGCACCTTAGTGGATCGTGTTGCTCCCCCTACCTTTCTTTCTTACTCTGTTACCATGGATTACGATCCACTGGTATACAGAGTTAGTTCGGGGAGCGCGGCAAGTGTCGTTTGGGGCGCGAGTGAGGTCCCGTGCGGAGCCTGAACTAGAGCTTAAGGAAAAGCTCAGAGCTAAATATGATGCATGTGGTAGGTTGCTGGAGGAGAAAGATTTAGAGATTCTCAGGTTGAAGTTCCAACTGGCGGAGAAGGAGGCGGAAGCCGCGAAGGTTATCCGCCTCCGTGATCAAGTTTCTTCATTGTCCGGAGAGAAATCCGCTTTGACTGCGGAGGTGTCGGTGCTTAAGATGACTGTCACTCAGAAGGATCATGACATCTCCTTGCTTGACTCTCGTGCCGCTTGCCTCGTGTCCACCCTGGATGATGCTAAGGTGGCTTATGCCGAGACCGGGGACAAGATTACTTCCCTGGCGTCTGAGCGAGATTGACTCACCTCTGCTAACCCACCCACACAATTGTAACATTAATCCCGTGTGTATTTTTGCGTGTTGTTTTTTTAAGTTTTCTTGTCTTTGTAGGTTTCTTCTCTACATGCCGGTTTTCAGGATTTTAAAGAAAAAATGGAGATTCAGCAGAAAGAGCAGGCCCAGGAGCTGTTCAACCGTGTAGCCGAGCTTGAGGCGCACGTAATGGATGTCTCTGGCCGTCTGGAAGGGGAATTTTATCCCGGCTACTTGACTACTTTGGCCGGAAAAAGGTGGCTGCTAACTCATGGGATACAATTTGTTTTCCTCAAATGCTTCAAATCTCCGGAGTATCAGGGCACTCTGGGTCACGCTTTGGGCCGGGCTGTTGACTTTGACATGCGGGAAGGCTTAGAGGCCGGTTATGAGCATGGGACTGCCGGGAGAAATATTTCCGTGGTTGACGCTTACAACCCGGAGGCTGCCAAAGCAAGCTATATTGATGCGGTTAAGGCCTGTTGAAAGACGAGACTTCCCTTGGTGAATTTGTTGAGTCTAAGAAGGATGCGGAGATGGATGAGGTTCTGGATGTTACCTACTGGACGGTACTCTTGTGGCTTCGGATGCTGCGTACTGCAGCGTGATTGAGCAACTCTCCATTCCTATTACATGAGGGCGATAAATAGCTCGGGCGGGCAGGCGAGTGTCGGGGAGACTTCCTTGTCTTTTGCTTTAATGAATGTCTATGCCCATGCTGTGGGGGTAAGGAAGCATGCTGCGGGTCTCCGCCAACTGATGATGGAGATAGTCTCCGCTCCTCTGTCTTCCCAGACTTGGGTGGGTGAGGCTAGTACTTCCGTGGCCCCTCTTTCCGTAGAGGATTATGATGAAGAAGACACGGATGAGGCCCTGGGAAGCGTTGTTGCCGTCCCCAAGCTTGAGAGTTGTTGCTTTTAGCTTTATGTTCTCTTTTGGATGCCGGTGGCGTGTGTTGGCTTTTCTATTTGCGGCTTGTATGTAATGTGAACGTGTGCTTTTTTACCGCGGCCGTATGTTGGCCTTTTTGTTGCGGTTTTACTAGCTTATCATGTTGGCACGTATTTGGGCGGATGCTGGCGCGTCCGCCCCATAACACGGATATTTTTCGCAAATGTTATGATGTCGCTACCTTTTTATTATTACTATTGTACGCTCGTGATAGACAGTCTTATGAATATTTGTGGGTTATTCTCCTGGTGCCGGGTTTGCAATATCGCTTACACACCTGAGCTAATTCTGAGGTGCGCAACCTTTTTTTTTATAGGGATATTATAATTGTGGGCGTGGCTCATTGTGTGCGCATCGGACAATTGACATAAAACTTTCGACATAAAGCGAAAATAATTTCAGGACTTAAAACTTGTGAGGGTAGCTAGTTTCCTCACTTTTCATTAGATTCGTAAGACACTTACAAATGATAAGATAAAATGAAATATTGCTTCGGAGCCATCATACGTGCCGGGCAGGTGCTTACACTTCATGTATATAACATTTTTTGAGATTACAGATGTTCCACGTTCGAAAAAGTTCATTTCCTTTGCGGTCTTTAAGCTTGTACGCTCCATTTCCTTTGATTCCGTGGACTTCATCCGTCTTCTTCCCATTTAGGTCCAAGTTTACCTCCATCCTTGGCGTGGCTTGCATCATTGTTGCGGTAGACCATGTCCCCCGGTTTGAAGCTTGTGCCTACAGCGGACCTTAGGTAGAGTTTGTTAGTATTTTTTCCATTTTAGCTTTGCTTTTCGCCTCTTGTATTGCTGCGCTTGTCTTCTTTATTCCTCTAGGAGAGTCCAAATTTACTTCAAGGCTTCATATTCGTTATTAAGTCTACTTCCCGCAGTTCAGATATGGTGGCATGCCTATTTCCGCTGGTATGACTTCTTCCGTGCCGTATGTTAGCAAAAATGGTGTCTCTCAATTGCTTGATTTGATCATGGTGCGGTGTTGCTCATTAGGACGTTGTTTCGTTGAGTGAGAATTTCTCCTATCCAATCCTTGCTTCTTTCATCCAATCGAGCTTTGATTCCTTCTCCCAAACTTCTGTTTGCTCTTTTGACCAAGCCATTTGTTTGTGGATGCTTTCACGAAGAGCGAAAACACTGGCGGATACATAGTTTTTTTCACACAGTTTTGAATGGGGTTTTCTACGGATAAATGTTTTCCGTTATCCGATACAATCTCCCCTGGTAGTCCGAATATGCAGACAATGTTGTCCCATACGAATTTTTTCACTTGATTACCCGTGATAGTCGCGACGGGCTTTGCCTCGATCCATTTGGTAAAGTAATCAATGGCTACAATCAAGAACTTGACTTTGCTTGGACCTTCCAGGAAGGGTTCGGCTATGTCGATCCCCCATTTTTAGAATGGCCACGGAGACGTGATAAGGGTTAAGTTCTGTTACAGATTTCTTGGAATGGGGCGATGGACTTGGCAGTCATTGCATTCCCTTATTGGTTTTTGCGCATCTGTGTGCATTGTTAGCCAGTAATATCCTGTCCGGATAGCCATAGTGACCACGGATCTAGGACCGGAGTGCAAGCTGCAAGATCCTTTGTGTATTTCTCTAAGGACATAATTTGCTTGAAGTGGTCCGACACACCCGAGCCATGGCCCCAAGAAAGATTTCTTGTATAAATTTCTATTGATCACGGCATACCTAGATGCCTTATGACGTACCACCCTTGCTTTCTTTTTGTCTTTCGGAAGGATTTCCTTTGTGAGGTACTCGCATATGGGTGTCATCCATGTGTGTCCTTCCTCCTCCACTATAGCGAGGACTTCCTTCTCATTTATAGACTTTTCATTTAGTTCCTCCACAAGTACTTGCTTGCTAAGATGTGCGAAGCTTGTAGATGCAATCTTGCTTAGGGCATCCGCCTTCTTGTTCTCGCTCCGCGGTACTTGCTTGATGGAAAATTCTTTGAAACTACTTGTGAGCGTTTTTACCTTTTCCAAGTACTGGACCATACCTGACTCCTTTGCAACGTAAGAGCCATTGACCTGGTTGGCTACAAGCCGTGAGTCTACGTTTGCTTGAAGGTTTTTTACACCCATTTGTTCTGCGATCCGGAGACCAGCTATTAATGCTTCATACTCAGCTTCGTTATTGGTGGCCTCAAACCTAAACCTCATGGCATATGTGAATTTAACCCCTTCCAGGTTTGTTAGTATCAGCCCGGCTCCGAAACCATCTATATAGGATGATCCATCTGTGAACAAAGTCCAAGATTCCGGTAGTTCTTCTGGTTTCGTCATGAGTTCATACGGGGATTCTTCCTCCGGTCGTTCCATGATAAAATCCGCCAATATTTGTCCTTTGATCGATATCCTTGGCCTGCATTGGATGTCATATCCTTATAGCTCAAATTTCCATTTTAGCATCCTTCCGGTGATCTTTGAGTTTGACAACAGTTGATTTATTGGCTAATCTTTGATTACAACAATTGTGTGTGCCTGGAAGTATCTTTTCAGTTGCCTGCTTGTGCTGAGCAGGCTCCACCGGTTTTTCCATGGGGTTGTGGTTGATTCTCGGCCCTCGTAGGGGCGCGGCTCACAAAGTACTATGGCATTTTGCTTGCCCTCCCTTTCGCGTCATTAAGATGCACTATTGCTTCCTTGGCCGCGGTAAGTACATGATTAGCTTCCTCCCTTTACTGTGGTCGGTCGCATTGGTGATACGCAATGAGTTTCTCATCTGTCTGTAACGGTATTCGGTTCCTGAAGTCATCTGGAAACTCGCTCTTTCTTGTGCATTCTTCAGGTTTTTTTTTGTTTTTGAAGAACGGCAATGATTTTTCGGCTGACTTTAACAGAAATCTGTTTAAAGTTGCTAGTTTCCCGTTTAGTTTTTGTACATCTTTAAGGCATCCTAGAGACGGTAAGCTAAGGACCACGTCTGCTTTGTCTGGACATACTTTCATCCAGTCGGCGTTTACTTTATAGCCCAAGAACATCCCCTCCTGCATTCCAAAGGTGCATTTTTTAGATTTAGCTTCATGTTTATTTGCCGGAGAGTTTTGAATGTTTCTGCTATGTCTCAGATAATTTCTTTTTTGTGGCTTTTTATGGACTAAGGCAGTCGCCATTTACTTCAGGTTTGCGTCCCTCTCCCTACCGATCTGCTTTTGGAATGCCCTGTCTACTAAGCGTTGATAGGTTGCCCCGACATTCTTTAGGCCGAACGACATCTTTGAGTAACAGAATATCCCTTGGCTCGTGATGAATGCTGTTTTTTCTTCATCCTCCTCTGCCATTTTGATTTGGTGGTACCCTTTGTATGCGTCCAGGAAGCACTTGAAAGGGTATCCGCAAAGAGACTCTACTTTCCATCTATCTCGGCAGGGATTTTAACCATTCCTGAGGACATGTTTATGTAGATTTTAAAATCCACACACATTCGCCAGCTCCCATCATGTTTCTTGACCATGACCGGGTTAGATAGCCAGCTGTGATAATGGACTTCTTTCATGATTCCAGCATCTACCAATTTTTCCACCTCCTCCTGGATTGCTTTATTTCTTTCCGGCGCTTGCCCCCTTTTCTTTTGTCTGACAGGTAGGCATCCTTCTCGGACATTTAGGCGGTGCTACATTTTATGCTATGTGCGCGGGGAACGCCGTCATGTCCGCTGGCTCTTATCAGGGCAAAAAACTTCAGGTTTTGTCTGAGCAAAACAATAGTTTTTTGCGTTCCTTTTCTGTACAGGTAGATCTATGGCTATTGTTTGCTCATGGTACTCAGGATGAATGGCCACTTTTATCTTTTCCTCCAACACCTGACTGGTCACGGGGTGTTGTGTGCTAGGTCCGGAGATCATTGCACATTCCATCAAGATGACTCTGTTGCTTCGTAAAGTCACCGTTCCTCATTCGACTGGGAATTTTAACATTCCGTGTGCCGTGGATGGTACAGCACGTATCTTTCTTATACCCGTTCTTCCTATTATTCCATTATGTTGGGATGGTGATCTGATAACCATGAAGTTCATCCATACAGAAGTGGAATGCTCTTCGTCACCTATCTTTACTAGTAGTGATATCTGGCCTATCGGCTAAATGGTTTCTCCACTGAATCCTATGAGTGATGTGGTAGCTGGAATCATCTGGCTTCTTATTTCTGGCCGGAGCCTGACGAAACAATGTTCGTATAGAACTTCTGAGGACGCTCCTCCGTTCACGTATATCCAGTGTACGAAGTGCCCTCCTATTTCAGCTTCGATGATCATTGGTCCTTCTGTTCCATCTTCCTCTCCTAAAGACGGATAAAGAGACGAGGCGTGTAAATTTGTCTTATGATACAAAGAATTGAATTTAAAATCACCCGCATCGAAATCCCTAACCATGTTGAGCTATTTGACAACTAAAGGTTTATGAACTAAGAAAATCGATATATAGTTTCACAATACATACGTGACCATATTAGGTCTGGCGTTCTTTAAATATATTCGCGTGTTTAAATGTGGTCTATGTCGAGTCTTTAGTGACAAAAAACTTTTAATGTTGTTATCACTTGTATGTTGACGTACGGCAATTTACGACATCTATTGGTCAATGTTGGTGTAAAATACTAGCAAAACTTATAATATTTAAAGAATAAAACATACCAACTAATACTCATAAATATAATAGAGTATAATATAATAAATAATCATTAGTAATTTAATAACATATATGCTACTATAATATACTATGGGCCTATGGTGAATTAATTAATTTAGTTGTAATTAGCTACAAGAACACAAAAGTTGATACATTCCATTAAACCAAACAACCACCAAAGATAACGAAAGCTTACTTAACTTGGCAATTATTTCCTTTAAATACATGATTACTTATCATTTAAAGTTATATAATTATCCTTAAAACTAGTTTAATGATCATTAATGGTCCCATAAACATAGAACATGGTCAATATTTATGTGCCATGTTATTTCATTTTCTAACTAAATTTCATCAAGTTTCAATGCTCATTATTGGTGTTTAATGGAAATTAAATTATATCTCAATTAGGTAAAAAGTTATGATGTCAATTCACTGCCCTAATATATGATGTAAATATTTAGTCAAATGTTATATAAGTTATCTTAAAATGTCTAAACGAGTTAAAAGGAAGCAATAGTTGTTTGGATGTAAAGAATAAATGCATTAAGTGTTCAATTTGCTAAAATGGTGAAAATAGAATGTTGTACTTTTTTTTACCACAATTCTTCTTTAGGTTTTACTTTTGTTATATGAAACTATGTATTTTTACATTGAATAATATAAAGTTTTAGTAGAGTATACGCAATTGTGTTAAAACGATTTGGCGTCAGGGTGGCGCCGCGTCAGCTTGCGGTTGGGGTCTTCGTGGTCATGAGCCTGAGCAATGTCTACTAAACGGTAAAAGTGATGAGGATATAATGAAAGTGATGTGACGCTAAGGTGACAAGAGTGATGATCAACGACCACATTTACCATTACGATTACCCTTAAAAATCAATTTATAAACACCAGAAAACGTATATTCCAAACTTTAAAACAAGTTATCATGTATAGATTTATGATATCTTAAAAGCAATGTAATTAACTAGTAATTATTATAACATAAAAGCTAGTTAATTCGTTTTATTATATGAAAGATGACAACACGTACCGTGCTAATCAATATGTTTTTTCTCTCTTTTTTGTTGCAAGCTTGTTTCATATCTCGAACAATAATGATACGGTACAGTTTTTAATTCGTCTATACTCGACACAAAAATACTTACCGTTTAGTAAAAAACATTACGACAACGGTTTATTTTATAAATAAAACGTATATTCTGATGAAGGAATGGTTTAACCCATAATTGTTAAAATCTCGATCTTGATATTAGTACTCTACGATTTTACAAAGTAAAAACGTACCAATATAGTTTAAAATACGTATAAAAAAGATGGAATAAACTAACACACGAAATCAAAACTGTTAGTACAGCTTATCTTGCTGCTCTTTTTCTTTTTGCATTTTTTCAGCGATGAGCGGCAACAGTTGGTGGTAGTTTTTGTCGCACAATTCTCTTAGGAACTCGTCAGACCTGGGCTCCTCGAGACCTTGCGTGCCACTTCTTCCTCCAGTGTTCCGCACGGCGGACATGGGAATGGTTGGGGTGTGCTGTTCGCGAGTGCTCATGATGAGTATTTTAGAAAACGTGGTTGTGTTAGAGTCCCACGGATGACGCCACTTTTTAGTACAAAATAAGTGTCAGGCTTAAAACATGGCTCAAATCCTTCGTTGGGCCGGGCCTTCGAATGATTTGGGTATCAGATTTTGTACTAGAGCAAGAGAGGTGAGATGATTTCCTGCACAATTAAATGAAAACCGTTAGCCTTATCGTGGGGACGGACCCCACGATTAGACTCCGGTGTGAGAGTAAGTAAACATGTAGAGAGAGAAAGTGTATGTATGTAGAGTGAGAAGATCATCCTGTTCATTGTGTCAGATGGTCCTTTTTATAAGCTAGTGAAATATTAGGGTTTTCTAATATTTCGTTTGTTTCGTTAGTGGTCGGAGTGGGTCCTTTGTCGGGCAAGGTTCCGCAGTAATCGTGTGTACGGATGCGTGTGTTTTCCGCGGACGGAAGTAGCCTATAGTTGGGTCCGCGTCCGTTTTGCTGTGTCCGGGCAGTTACCAGTGCTGGATTGGGTTTAGTTTTGGCCCATGGCTACTACATTGGGCCCAGAAACCCAAGTGGCAGTGTGACCCAAGCCCGGAGACTTGGTATACCTACTATACGTCATCACATAGTATTAGAAAACACAGATCACTCGCAATCTCACACATCACTAATGATGTGTGCCAGTTTATTAGCCTTGTCAGATATATACTTTATATACCAACAGGCATGTAACATTTTGTAATCTTAAGTGATCAAACAACAACAACCACCGTTTCTCACAACAGTTTACACAAATTACAAGAGAAAGTTTTAACATAGAAAATATTAATAACGCTGATCATGTTTCTCAGGCCCTTTTCTTTTTGTTGGCATTAGCACTTGATTGCCTATAATCTCTTTCCTTAGCAAAGTAACCAGGACCATATGTCGAAGATATAAGGTCCACAAGCAACGGAAACTGTAATGTCACGAACGAAGCAATTGGTAGGCATGCTAATGCACCTATTGGAATCAGAATCCATTGCTTTCCCTGTCCAAACATAATATACAGTGTCGCACCAAAGGCTATCATCATGGATATCACGGACACAAATAGCATCACAAGACCATATATTAATCTCTTCGGAAAATGGTAAAGAAAGTCCTCATCTACATAACGTGCTGTGAGAATGTATAGAAATGACAGCAAGGAAGTGGTGGCTGTGAACAATGAGATTGCATCTGCAACGGCAAATATGATAAAGCTCGGTTTCATTTCATAAATGGGTTTCCCAGTCCTATCATCGTTTCCACCAGGGACAGTAATTGCAGCCGCAAAAACTATTGTGATGATGAGTGTCGCCGTGATTGTGTAGGAATCTGCCGTCTTTTTCATCCACTCTTCCCCATCCTTTCTTAGCTCCTTGTGCTCTTTTCTAAATACCATCATTGGTGTCTCTTTCTTATCCGATTGTATTCATTAAATAGTGTATAGATCTGCTAAAAAACAATCAACCATTCGATTTCACCAAAATGCGTTATACAGTGATTGTATACATTTATTCTTGAACAAATACGAGTGATTCTTATAAGTTTGCGTGTGATTGAATGAAAGGCAACATTGGCATCAGAGCAAGAACGATCCAGGGGGAAGAACAAGAAAGACAGAAAACGAAATTCAGGGATTTCGTTCCAAGAATATAGAAGACAACGGTTCAGGGAATCGTTTCAAAAGGGTAGAAACTAATTGATTCAGGGAATCAATCAAGAGAAAATTGACCAAGAGATTTGGAGAGAAGAGAAAGAAAGAAGAAGCATTTTTTGAGGAAGAACACGAGATCAGAAGGAAAGGAAGCAAAGCTGTATCATTTGTGAACAAAAAAAAACGCCCAGGTTTATATACTTCCAATAGTTTTATAGAGGAGTAAATTAGAGAATTTTAATTTGCATATTACTATTGTGGATTAGACAGAAAGTTTAAGTTCAACTGTTATTAGAATTATATTGGTTTTAGAAGTAAACCAAATCGAAAGATATGTCTGGAGATAAAAACGAAAACAAAGTTGTTTAACGCAACATCGTTACCATCAAATCAATGCTCCCATATTCAAACAATACGAACTATACAATAAGGAGCATTAAGAATGAAAATATACTATTGGTGAATGGAGTATGGGATTTGATAGAATGAATCAAGTACATCAAAGAGCCTGATAAAAAAAGATAGTTAACGGTCAGCATACCTATTTCAAGGGTTACCAGAAGATTTGCAAATGCAAGTTGCGGGATGTGAAACAGCGAAAGAAATTTGGGACTCTCTAAAGTCCAGATTTATTGGGACAGAAGATGTACAACAGGCGCACTCGCAACAACTTAAATCAGAATTTGAGAGACTTGTGATGGAAGAAGATGAATCAATAGATTCATTCGCTGGGAAATTGATGAGTATTATTACAAAGGCTTCTACATGTGGATTAACGTTTGATGAGCAAACAAAAGTAAGGAAAGTACTTAATGCAGTACCAGATAAATTTCTTCCCGTAGTAGCGACCATTGAGATGATTGTTGATTTTAAAACCGTGAAGTTGGAGGAGATTATTGGGAAACTTAAGACTTATGAAGAAAGGATTAAGTTTAGAAAAGGAAGTCAGGAAGATAATAGTGAGAAGTTGTTACTCACACGTCAAAGGAATAACAGAAATTATAAACGCGACTTTGGAAATGGTAGACAAGGAATTGGTAATCAGACACAAGGGAGAGGGAAGTATAGAAGTGAAGGATACACATCAGATGAGTCAGATGGAACCAACAACAACCCGCGAAGGAATGGTGATAAGTCGCAAATAAATTGTTACAAGTGTGGAAAACTTGGGCACTATGCTTATGAATGTCTAAGCAAGAAAAAGGAGGAATTGCGGCACTATGGTAGAGAATAGATGATAACCGGCACTATCTAATGTTTCCAAAATGATAGAAATTAGAAAGATGGAAGGCTTGGTCGTGTGATACGATCAAAGCAAAGTCGTGTGATGCGAAATGATACAGAAGAAAGGTTGTGTGAAATAACCAAGTTAGCCGTGAAGAATGATTCGTGAAGAATAGATCAGTGACTGATCAAATTGAAAACGGTGTGATGCCAAAGATGAAGACCAACAAATGTTCGTTGCTGTTTGAAGAAACAAAACCGGAAGGTTGAAAAGGAGAAAGAAAACTATGAAGAGTCAAAGTAGTGGGAAACTACAAAAACAGGTTTGTGTGAAGCAACCGCAAATGAAGAAAGATGGTGACAAAGATGATCAAGTTGAAGATCAAGACAAAAGAAGAAGAAGATTTTGGCATCGACATTAAGGGGGAACTGTTGGACCGGTTTAATGTCTACTGCCAAAATAAAGCCTGCAATATGTTTCTGGTTTGGGCCAGCAGGCCAACAAACCCAATAGTGAATAGATAAAAACGATGAGTCGAGTTAATTAGAAAATATACGACAGATAGTTTTAGAATAAGGTATAACTTTTACTTATATTGAAACGGAGAATCCCTTCACCAGAGGCACCAGATTGATTCATTATATAGGAATAGGAGTTCTGCTTGTAAAACATTACAACAACCATTCGATTCAATAATCAGTTATACAGTGGAATTGTTATACATTTTATTCTGAACAAATACGAGTGATTCTTAAAAGTTTGCATGATTGAAACGAAAAGGTGCAAACACAATATGAATAAAGCTCGGTAATTCCATTTCATAAATGCCGTTTCCCCAGTCCCTATCATCCGTTTCCACAGGGTACAGTAATTGCAGCCGCAAAAACTATTGTGATGATGAGTGCCGCCGTGATTGTGTATGAATCGGCTGTCTTTTTCATCCACTCTTCCCCATCCTTTCTTAGCTCCTTGTGCTCTTTTCTAAATACCATCATTGGTGTCTCTTTCTTATCATTCAGTGCTCGTGTATGTAATTTTCCCACCACTCTTTTCACTTCCTGTAGTTCAAAGCATATTCAACCAAGTAAATAAAACTAAATATTGGAAATCCTCTATTATTAAATTTAGGGTTCATGGCAAAAAATAGCAACGAACATTCCCATTTGAGCATTATCATATATGACCCAAAAAGTATCACAATACACATCGAACTTTATATGAACTGATCCGATATCAGCAACTTGACCATTTTTTCTTACAAAATTCACGTCATGTGACAATGTACATGTCATGGTCCCATCATTAGAGCGAAATGTTCCTGTCAGCCCTAATACACACCGATCGTTTGTATGCTTTAGTGTTAGGGTTATAAATGTGTTTTTATTGGTGGAAGACCACCTAACGGTTTGTATTAGGGGCTGACATGGAAACCTAACGCTCCAAAAAGAAGGGACTGACATTCCATGTGTCACATGACGTGAATTTTGTAAGAAAAAATGGTCAAGTTGCTGATATCTGATCAGTTCATATAAAGTTCGATGGGTATTGTGATACTTTTTGGAGTTCATATCTGATAATGGCTCAAATGGGAAAGTACGTTTGTATTGGAAATCCTCTATTATTAAATTTATTACTCGTTATATGGTAATATGAAAGATTTTCCAGTGATGTTGTGCGAGTGTGTAGTACATTAAGATACACTGTGCTTTAATTTACTAAAACAACAAGTTCACCTCAAACCAGTGTAACTCTCTTTGCATTTGAAGACCTGAACGGGAAAAAGAAAAAGCCCGAGTTTTATTATTTTCGGTTTAATTAGGTGGGAACCAAAACGTCCAGCCCCCAAAATGGCAAAATAATAAGTTGGTTACCATCATCCCGCCCTACTGATTATCCGAAAAAGCGCCCCCCCCCCCAAAATTTTTTGTGGGCATTGACCGTTTTTTTTTCATGAAAAATATTTGGCATTACGTTCATGATGTAGAATACAGCTGTAAACCTTTTCGCTTCGGTTCAAGACTGTCAATTGAAATATATTCTGCCCATCTTTACGGAACCAATATGATTGTGGAAAATATGTGGTCAGCAAATCTATTGCTTCAGGGGTGTTATTTTCCACAGCTAAACAAAATGGAGAGCTATAAAGAAGTTTAATATCACTTGATGTATATGTTCTATCAACTTCCTCGCATATACGCCTGAGTAGCTTAATAGTTGTATTGTGCTTTACTTTATCGTCCTTGAGGTGCTTAACGTGTGGTACTGTGATTAATCAAATAGTAAACATTGTTTTAAGCTTCAAAGTTAAAATGATAATAATAAATAAATTTAAAGACAAAGTTGAAAGCGAGTCTTCAGTTTATGTTCAAGCAAAAATAAGGTGGTATTGACGCACAAACACCTCAAATGAGCAGCATAAACGAGCCGAAGCTCAAACTTAGTTTATTTAATAGACTAATTATTTTTAAAGAAAGTACCAATTCATTTGTGGAAGCTTGTGCTTACCATCCAGCCAGTGGCGGACGCAGGTTTTTAGATCATATGTGGCACGATTTTCGGCTCGCTTCGCTTCGAAAATAATTCTTAATTTTAGTTGTCCATATATTAGGATTCACCCGCTTTTCGTGGTCCATCGTAACCTAAACATAGTGTGAAACAGTGAAAGTATTATAAATCCTTTGAATGATAAAAAAACAAGACGTTTGAGATCATTTTTATAATTGTAAGTTCTTACAAAATAGATGGTAAAATAAAGATTGTAAATTATTGATAGGAAAATTGCTATATTAAGCAAGAAAAATACGTGTACTAAGGTACTAAATTGACTCTTATGACTCAATCCCCTATGTCAATGCATAAGAAATGATAATTAAGTTTGCTAGAATACAAAAAATACAAAAGTATTTTATAAACACACATATAATCATCTCCAACATTTATTTTTTCTTCCATGACAAACCTCAAATACATATAAATGAAAGGTCAAATACACCTTTTGAGAAAGGTATACTTAAACTAGGGGTGACAATTCGGGTCGGGTTCGGGTTGGCGTGTTCGGGTTGGCAGGTTGACAGGTCAGAAAACCCCAACCCGAACATGACCCATTTAAATAATCGGGTCAACTATGTCAACACTAACCTGTTTACAGATAACCCGAACCTAACCCATTTAACCCGTATATATACTTGGGTTGGCGGGTTGAATAGGTTACACGGGTTGAATAGGTTAAACGGGTTTCGGTTTGACCCATTTAACCCGTTTTATATAAAAAAGTTGGCACATTACACGAGTTAAACAGGTTAAACGGGTTTGCGAGTCGACCCGTTTAACCCATTTAACACATATAATAAAGGGTTAATGGCATTTAATAGTAACGTACTTTCCCATTTGAGCCATTATCAGACACGAACCCAAAAAAGTACTACAATACCCATCCAACTTTCAAATTCTGTTTAATTATAATACGTTTTAGAGTTATCTCTTGCACCGTTAGTCCTTTTGACTAATAACCGTTTGTAATTAGCTCAAAAATATATTTTCTTCATTTTACGACCTCAAATGGGAAAGTACGTTGATAATTAACGACCTCAAAAATATGTTTTATTCATTTTACGACCTCAAATTGGAAAAACTTTCAAATTCTGTAAAGTCTGTTTAACGACCGTTTTCCAATTTGAGGTCGTAAAATGAAGAAAACATATTTTTGAGGTCGTTAATTATCAACATTCTTTCCCATTTGAGGTCGTAAAATGAAGAAAACATATTTTTGAGTTAATTACAAATGGTCGTTAGTCAAAAGGACTAACGGTGCAAGAGATGACTTTAAATGGTATGATAATGAAAGTTGGATGGGTATTGTAGTACTTTTTTGGGTTCGTATCTGATAATGGCTCAAATGGGAAAGTACGTTGCTATTAAATGCCATTAACCTATAATAAAATATAAATAACTTTTAATTTTAGAAAAAAAATCTTATACGGGTTGGCGGGTCGACCCATTTAATTTATTTTCAACCCGAAACCTAACCTGTTTAATAAACGGGTCAGATGGGTCGACCCAAAACCGACCCGAAATCAGTTAGACTCAACCCGAACCTGTTATTTTTCATGTCGGTTTCAGGTCGGGTCAAAAATTGCCACCCCTAGCTTAAACCATACACCTAGTAGTATGCGATTTTTTTTTTCTATGACATTTTTTTGTAGTTCGAGCTGAAAATGTAGTTATATGTTGTGAAGCATGGGCTTTAATTTAAACTTTACAAATTTTGTTACACAAATTTATATACTGTAAAAGACAGGGTATGAAATTAGTAACTATAAAAACAAGAGCTAAATTAGAACTTATAAAAAATTAGAGAGCTAAGAGATAAATAAAGGCCCCACATCTAACATACCACCCCTCTTACTGCTTTTGGTTCATCTTCCCCAACCAAACCCATCATTTTTCCTCCATTAAAGTGTAGTCCCAAGCTTTTCCTCCAAGCCTATCTTCCGAATCTTTGTCTAAAAACAAAACTCAAAACATTATTCTCCGAGGTGTAGCACTCTCGAAAAACAAAAAAAAAAAAAAATCAGAAAAAACTACACTTCGTCGGCCGAAACCGTATGTGGCACATGCCTACACAAAAAAGCAGATATGATATGTCAATAAAATAAAAGGTTATAAAAGAGAATTGAAGTACATACATAATATTATTCCAACTTTCCAAGGAATGTTGATGTTGGTCTAGCCTTTAAAATAAGAAGAAAAACACTTTCGTATGTGTGCGATGGAAGTAAAGAAAAACCACACTTCATTCAATAAACTAATGGGGGCTATAAATAGCCTTTTTATTTTATTTTATTTTTTTTAAAAAGAAAAAAAAGGAAACAAACGTGAACCATAAAACAATACTTAGTCATACCAACTCGTCTCATGCACCATACCAACGTATACCCTCCATGCAATTCGGTCTAATCTACACTAATTCATCACATGATCTTTTACTATTTATTTAATTCAAATAGAAATACTAACTAACAAAAAACCAACTCGTAAACCAACCCGTTAAGATTAAACCCAGGGGCGGATGTGTGTTGACAATAGGGTATGCACTTGCATACCCTATAAAAAATATTACTAGTGTTAAGTTTTGTGAAAATAATTTTTTATAAGCTAAAAAACAGAGTGTGCATACCCTTTAAAAAGTGATTGCATACCCTCCTTGAAAAAAGTCAGTTGTATACATAAAAGTCAAACGTCTTTCTTTATTGTTGAATTTTCAGCCCACATTTAAAACAACTAAGCCCATTAAAATTAAAAGTATAAGTAAATTTTACTAATGCAATTACTAAGTGTATACCAAATAAAATACATCATCTCACCTAATTTTTCCTCAAATTTCAATCTTGGCTCCAAGATATATTCTTTACCAATCAGGCAATCATCAAATTAGGTTTTGGACTTTTGGATTTCAAAGTTAGGTGCTTTTACTTAAATCTGAATCTCCAAAGTTGGATTGTTGTTGTTTTTCTTCCGTTGGTTGTTGGCAGACAACTACCATGGCACCATCATCAATTGTGGAGTTCAATTTGAGATAAGGTATCAAATGAATATATAAGTTTCTTTTATAAAAATATGATAATGGTTACTACTTACTAGTTAAGGTTTGATTTTAATGAGGTTTTAATTGATTTTATAACATTTGTGAGTGTAGAATGTGGATCAGTAGATGTATGATTTGTATAAATTAAATAATGTTTACATTTCCTATGCCGCTATTTGATGTCTTCTTGTTTTCATGTTGTGTTTTATTTTGAGACAAATGTATAATGAATACAAAGAGAGGAGGAACGCTAGACTGGTTTGTTCAAAAGAAAAGAAAGAATGTTGATGGTTCGTCAAGTCATTTACCATCTAAGGCTTCAACTGATTTACCATCGACGGAAAAAGAATGCCAATTTAATGTTAAATCTCTTTTACATGATCCGGGATTAAGAACGAGTATACTTGATTACCATCCCAATTTACAAGATGAAATAAGGCGAGAATATATATCAAGAGGGTTGTGCCAACCTGCACATGACTTTCCTCAAACAAACTTTGGTGGTAAGATGCGCCGTTTTAGGTACGAATGGTATCAAAAGTATAGTTGGCTTGAATATAGTATTAGCAAAGACTCTGCCTTTTGTTATGTTTGTTACTTGTTCAATGTTAAAGATTTCAATGGAATGGGCGGTGATGCTTTTGTGAGAAATGGATTTAAAGGTTGGAATAGACCGGTTGGCTTTACAAAGCATGTTGGAAAGCTAAATAGTGTGCATAATCAAGCTAGAGAGAAGTACGAGTCCTTAATTAAACCAAAGACGTCAATTCAAAACCTTTTTGACCAGCAATCCGCAAAGTACAGAAGAAAGTATCGAACTCGTTTGCTCGTTTCCCTTCATTGCATCAGATTACTTTTACATCAAGGTTTGTCAACTCGAGGTAAAAAAGAAGGTTTGATTTCAATAACAAGGGAAATTTATCTTGAACTATTATAGCTGGTTAGCTAAACAAAAACGAAGATAGTTAATAAGTTGTATTGGGAAGTTGGCTCCTAAAAACCACAAATTAACCACCTCGCCCATGCCCAAAGAGATCTGATAAACTGTTTATGCAAAAGAAACCACTAAGATTATCATTAAAGATCTTGGTGAAGACTATATTGACGATATTAGCAGGATGGAATCATCTTGATTGTATCGTCAAAAGAGAAAATACCTTTGTGCATGAGGTATGTTGATAAAAGAAGGGAAAGGTAGTGAAGCAGATTTCTTGGTATTTTTACCATGTTAAGGATGTTGGGATTTAAATACACTAGGAAACAGAGTTTAGCCACGATTACGGCAGCGGATAGGACATAGTAAATCAGCATATGGATAACACAATTATAAGAAAATATAAACGTTTACCTTTTGTCAATTTGATCAGGTAAAAGAAACCAGCAACTAAAATAATTGCCCTCAACGGTTGCTCCACAACAGATCACGACAACCAACGAATGTATTAAGCTTGCTAGGCTTAACTTCACAAATTAACAACCCTTGTAAAATAACCCGATTACTATGCAAAACCCTTGAATTAATAACCGAATAACACGAACCGAATTAGAGTTTAAAACTCTAATTATCACCGAATACCCTTGGACCGAATTTAAGCAAAACCGAAAACCACCAGTTGGGTTTTTCTTCCTTCGAACCAAAAGGACAACAAACACCACGTGTTACTATTTGTAGTTTCAAAACAGGAAGCAACAATTGGAATTAATAACACCTTAAATTTGAATTGTTTTGGTGTATCTTAATATAACCGAAACCAACCAAACTTTATAAAAGGTTTTGTTAATTGCAATCGGTGAAAAGAAAACAAGGAGAAAACCGAATAAGTTTTAGGGATAATTTTTAGTTATGTGTGTCGTACATTATGAATTAGATATCATGTATATATATAGCCCATGAATCCTAATTCATGATAAACTAGGAAACACATATCATTATCTAAAAACAATACCCTCCTTGTTTCCTAATTGGACTCGAAAACCCTCCCTACACCCTTAGGATATCCGGCCAGTATGTGGTACCCTTCGGGTCCGGGTTTTGTCCAATTTAGTCCCTCGGTTTTATAATGTGAAGTATAAATACATTCTCCGTGTATTAACGTGTGTGCCCCCAATAGGCTCACATATTCGTAACGTATTTGTGTTCTTCGACTGCCATAATCCAACAGCTCCCACTTGGGAGTCGGAATAGCACCTAACACGTATAACCTAATTTGGCAAGTCCTAGCAACCCACGACAATTATTT
This sequence comes from Tanacetum coccineum, assembly GCA_026074375.1. Taxonomy (NCBI): domain Eukaryota; kingdom Viridiplantae; phylum Streptophyta; class Magnoliopsida; order Asterales; family Asteraceae; genus Tanacetum; species Tanacetum coccineum. Next base: position 27,529 of record BQNB010053189.1, read on the forward strand.
TTTTTCATTATGAAAGATTAAGAATAAGAAGTTTCAAAAATCATCTCTTTATTTAATTGTTATAAATTTCCCCATTGCTTTATAATAAACCATCCTTTGTACAAGATACCGTTCAACAATAGATTATGGATCCCCAAGATCATCTCATATAGTTTAACATTATGTTTCTCGTTATAGAAATAATTCAGATATACCAAATGTAATCAAGAATCATCTTGCATTACCCTTTGGGAACGCCATTCCATTTATCTGATTAAATCAGGGAGAGGGCCCAATGGTATACTTTTCTGCACATAGCAAGATGGAGGAATCAAATCCTTTATTGACTAACATTGTGATGCTGCTGGATCATTACTCACATAACACTTAACTTCGTAAAATAAGCTTTTATAGACTACCTCGTTCAGTACAGCGTTGGCTATAAATCCAAAGTGATATCCCACACATACAGAACTTGCTGTGCATCTCAAGTCTAAGAACAATCTTTATCAAGCCATTTTCGATAATTTTTACTCATGGACATGATCCAAAAGTAAATGATCGAAGGTTGGGTATCCAATATGCAATCCCTTGTGAATGACATATTGAGTTTTTGGTGGAACCAGCCATATATTCAAAAGAATATAACCAACAAACTCACATTTGCCTTCCATAACATATTCCCATATTGTTTTACCCGACAATGGGAACATATTTAGAATGATTAAATCATCTCATGATTAAACATGCAAATATAGAAAAACAGTTAATATAGATTGGAAAACAAAATCCCAATATCTTAATTCTCAGAAATTAAAAACTGTCTTATAATTCCAAAATTAACCAAATACTAATCAAAACACAGAGTTACATGAAAACTACTAGCTGGCAACAATCCGTATTCCTAGTTAATTCGGAACGCTTAAAGGGAACTGCCAAAACCTTTGTGAAAGGTCAGCTAGATTAACATCCTGTGTCCAATCTTTTCTATCCTTACATCACACCATCTTTAATGGTCTCGCGAAGATAGGTGAACTTTGCACGAAAAATGTCCTTGCACTTTAGTGACGTCCATCATCTTACGCTATTGCTATGGCTCCAGTATTATCACAATAACATATCTATAGGGTTTCTTCAAATTGTGGGGACAGATGCCAAGCCCAGAAATGAATTTAACAGAAATCCATACAGCCTCTTCGATGGCATCAAAAGCAGCGATATATTCACATCTGTAGATGAAGTAGCAAAAATACTTTGCTTGTACTTTTTCCAGACGATCAACACCTCCATTTAGAACGAACACATATCCATCTGCGACTTAAGGTGTCAGCATCCGTCAGATATCCAGCAACAGTGTAGCAAGAAACTCCTGAGCTGTCGTTTCTCAAATTACCTCCAAATACCAGAACATATCCTTGAGAATTGCGAAGATAACTTATGAATTATTTTTTAACACATCCAAGTGTTCTTCACCCGGATTCCTTGTTGAAACGGCTTTGTCAATGTTTTGCGCAAACGCAACATCAGACGAACTTCTCACAGCATACATAATAGATCCTATTGCCGAAAGCGTCGGGAAGATCTGCATGCCTGTTTCCCTGCAAGGCGTTGAAGCAACTTGTGACTTACTCAATTTAAGCTTTTCATGCATTGGTATCGTCCACTCTGGAATCTTTCCATATAAAATCTTTTCAAGATTTTTCTACAAATGTAAGCACTTTAGATTTAAACCAAATTAAACCGCTTGACCTAGTCCGGTAGATCTTTGATTCCAGAATATATGCAGCATCCCCTAAATCTTTCATCAGCAAAACTTCTCCAAGATAGATTTTACATCTTGTAACAATGGAAATTTGTTTCCCATGGAGTAATAATGTCATCGACATATCGAATTAGGATAGCGACATAACCATCCCACTATGCTTTAGGGTATACACATGGCTCTTCAGGTAATTTGAGTGAAACCGAATTCTTGATTTCATCATCAATCTCTTATTTCCATGCCATGATGCTTGGCTTAAAGTCCATAATGGAAACCTTAAGTTTGCATACATGGTTAGGATATTTTGGATTCACAAAACCCTCAGGTTGCTCCATATAGACTTCTTCAAAAAGATGTCCATTGAGGAAGGCGGTTTTTTGACATCCATTTGCCATATCATCATAGTCAATAGTACGCGGCTATAGCTAGAGGAATCCTTAATAGCTCCTAATGTTCTGCAACAGGAGAAATGGTTTCTTCATAATCAACTCCCGTAGGTTTGAGTGAAGCCCTGTTTCAGCAGTAAGACGAGCTTTACAGATGTACACGCACCATCCAAGTCATCTTTTCTTGAAGAGCCACTTGCTACCAACGTTTCTAGCATTGGGGAGGAAGCTCAACTAAGACCCATGACAGCATTGTCATTCATGATTGCATTTCCACATTCATCGCATCAAGACATTTCTTGGATCAGGATCCAGCCATGCAGCTCTATAGTTAGGCGGGTTCACCGATATCCCTATACACATGTCCTCAGTATCGATGTACAAAACGAACAAACTATCTGTGGAACGGGCGTGCCTTGAGTGACCTACGATGGGATTGCTATCATTTTGAGGTTTCATCAATTTCTTGATCAATCATCATCATGATTGTAAGCTAGTTTCCTTCTACAGAAGGAATGTATCTTCTTCTTGAATTTCTTCAAGTTCATTCCACACTCCCACTTGCTTTTTAGATCCAAGAGTTTAGACTCAAAGAACTCAGCATTCCGAGCAACAAACACTTTATTCTCAGATGGGCTGTAGAAAGAATATCCCATTGTTTCCTTTGGGTATCCTACGAAGATACACTTATAAGATCTAGGGTCAAGTTTGTCAGGTTTGGTAAGAGTATCATGCTTAACAAATGCCTCACAACCCCAGACTCTTAAGTAAGACAGCTTAGGGGCTTGCCCATGCCATATTTCGTATGGTGTCTTATCAACCTTCTTAGATGGAACCATGTTGAGAATGCGTGCAGCAGTCTCAAGGGCATAATCCCAAAAGGACTTTGGTAGAGTAGTTTGACTCATCATTGATCGAACCATGTCTACATGTTTCATTTTCTCCCTTTCTGACACTACCATTGTTTTGCGGCGTGTAGGGAGGAGTGCGATGAGGCAATGATCCCAGCTCCTTTTAGATGATCCAAAAAACTCTTGACCATATATCCCTCCAACGATCAGAACTAGTGACTTAATGGTCTTCCCGAGTTGTTTATCTACTTCTTCTTTTGAAATACCTTAAAGTCTCAACACTTCATGTTTATGTTTCAGCAAGTAAACATAACCATAACGACTGAAATCGTCAGTGAAAGTGACGAAGTAGCTAGCTCCTTGTCTCGACACTATTCTAAATGGGCCACATACATCGGTGTGTATTAGTCCAAGTAGATCTTTAGCCCTTTCCACTTGATGTGAATAGGGTTTTCTAGCCATCTTACCAGACAAGCATGAAACACATTTCCTAAAGACTCAATGTCAGTAGAAGAGAGAAGTCCATCATGTTGCAACTTTTCAATGCGTTTCTTGCTAATGTGTCCAAGACGACAGTGCCACAAGAGAGAAGAGTCCAAATTAATTTTGGCTCTTTTATTAGTAATTGCATACATAGAACTATCGTTTGTATTAGAACAAGACATATCAATTTCAAAAATGCCATCCCGTGGAACAGCCATAAAATAAACTAGATTATCCTTTGAAACTGAAATAACATTGTTATCATCAAAACGATTAATAAATCCATCGTCAAACAAACGTGAAACTGAAATAACACCTCTAGTGATAGAGGGAGCATAATGACAAAAGTTTCAATGACAAATACTAATCCCACTAGGGAGCCTCTAAAATGATAAGTTCCAATTGCTTCAAAGGGGAGGGACTGCAACGAGACCATCGCCCACGTACAGACTTAAAGCGCCTGGTTTATACAGCTTCCTACTTCCCCGTGTAGACCCTGATTAGTAATAACAAATATGAGTACCTACAACGCAGTGTCATAAATCTAAGATTTAACAAGGGAAAGATAGAGTTCTATGGTGAAAATACCTGAAGCCAAGCTCTCCTTGAGATAGCTTCTTCTTTTTCATCAAACTCGGTGAGATACAATCGTGGGGGGGGGAAACGGGACAGTTCCCTTTCTCCATGTGCCCATTTTCACCACATCGTGGCAAATGGCGTCTTTCTGGGTTAACCTTCTTAGGTTGTGGAGGGAGTCTCGGTTAAGGAGCAAATGGAACATTTGTATGAGCATAGCCCATCTTGTTCTTATTCCATTACCTTTACCGACTCCTCTACCACTTTGTGGCGGTTATTCTTTTGGTTTTTCCAGAAAACCCTTTCCCGGGCTCATATTGCATGAAGTGCAGATTAGCATCTTTCTTTGGCAGCGACTTCCATGCAGCTTAAGCCTGGGCGATGAGTTCATTCACGACGGTCTTCCCCATGCCGTGCATATTAAAATTCTGCACGAAGCTGGTAAAATCCTTATTGAGAGAGACTAAGATAAGACTCACTGCAAGGTTTTTACCAACTGGTTGACCGAGTCGCTCCAAGTTGTCAATGTAGCCCTTCATCTTAAGAACATGGGTGCTAACCGATTGACCTTCCTCCTGCTTGCAAGTGTGAAATTCTCTCACAGTCTGCAGGAGTTCCTGTTCAGCTTGTTTGGAAAACATAGCTTTTAGTTCCTGGAGCATGTCATAAGCACCAAGATGAGCTAGATTTCGTTGGATATCTAGGTCCATGGTCAACAACATGAGTACAGCAACTTCCTTTTGGCCTTTAACCCATGCAGCATGAGCTGCAAGGTCCTGAGGAGGAATTTGCTCTCCAGGTTGTGCAACTGGTGCAGCAGGAATAGGATGCTCAAGGTAGTATTCCTTGTCTTCAGTTGAAAGTACCAAACGTAGTTGTCTGTACCAATCAATGAAGTTGGGTCCAGTGAGTTTTTGTTTCTCAAAGAAACTCCTGAATACCGAATTGTTTCCGACTGAGGTAGTCATCTACAATAAAAGTTCAAACAATAACAATATTATTTTCGATAATTAAATTCTTAATAGAATTAACTACCCAATTAATTTACTAATTAAGACTAAGATCCAACTTGCAGTCCCACTTATTACCCAAGGTCTGACCAGGATGTAAACAAGTGGGGCAAGAGGTAAGCGTCGAGCGTTAATTGCAATTTTAATGCAACTCTTAGATTTATGATACTTGTCAAAACATTAGTCAGCTTGTAATAATGTTAAGAGCAGTGATTAGTATCATCTATGCCTCGGGTCCAGGGTCTGAAAGAGACCGAATTAAAGTCGACCAAACGAGAACGTGTGAAAATCGACAAGGTCCTGACCAGTAGACGAAATTCACACATGGGTTGGTGTATGGGTCCCTGGTACTGAACCAAGAGACTCAAACCAATTGCACGTGTTCTACGATTGGGTGGCATAGACATAAATTTTCTAGGGTATTCACATAAATGTGGTCAAAACGTGTCACAAAGAGCATGTTAAAACAACTTTGTAACACTTGTTTAAAAAACTTCTAATAATGACACTGTAGATGACATTCATGGTTCACGGGACTCCATCGAACTCGCAAAAAGCGAGAGAAAAGGTCCGGCGCGAAGCGTATTAAAAACCTATTTCTTTAGGAATTACGTAAAAAACAACCGCCTTAAGAATTCTCTTGTAGTCTGTTCTAGTGGATGAGCCGTACTTCCATGTAGTCCATAGCGTCGCAGTTTTTAATTCATTGAAAAACAAGTTTCAGTAGTTTAGGTCATATATAATTTTTACAAAAACAGTTTTTCCACGCAACCAATGGTTGGTCCTATGAGCATTACATTTGGCGTGTAAAAATTATAAACAGACTTTAACATCATCTTTAAGTCAGTATGGCATATAGAATATCAGGTGTGTAAACAATTTAGACATTAAATAATCAAGCATATCAAGATTCAATGTAATCAAAAAGATGACATTAAGCATACATGTAACTGTAAATCCTGAGTTCTCTCGCGCAGTCTTCCCCAAAGTAAGGGAACCATACGACCCTCACTAGGTTTTCAGCTAAAGTGCCAGATCGCCCCTCCATTCCCACAATGTGATTGAGTGAGTCTTATAGCCGGAATAGGCAATTAATTAAAAGGGGAGCATGCAATATTAACTAGTTTAATTTCATTCCCTTTTTAATCCTATATTAACAATTAACAGTTTTCAAGATCTAGATCTATCTGATTTTATTTTAACTATGGCAAGGAATCTATATCATTGTCATATTTTCTAGCAAAACATAAATAAAATCCTAAACGCAGCAGATCATCTAATATGTTTCAATTAATAGGCATATAGACAAGGCATATAATTAAAACATAAAGTGTAACCCATAAAACTAAAACGAGGTGGCTCGTGATGCCACTGTTGGGATTTAAATACCTAGGTAACTAGTTTAGCCACGAGTACGCAGCGGATAGGACCTAGTAATAGCATATGGTTAACACAATTAAAAGGTAAATAGAAACGTGTACCTTTTGTCGATTTGATCAAGAAAACGAAACAAGCAACTAAAATAATTGCCTCTACGGTTGCTCACACAATCACGTCAACCGAACGTATTAAGCTTGCTAGGCTTAACTTCACAAATTAACAACCCTTGTAAAATAACCCGATTACTATGCAAAACCCTTGAATTAATAACCGAATAACACGAACCGAATTAGAGTTTAAAACTCTAATTATCACCGAATACCCTTGGACCGAATTTAAGCAAAACCGAAAACCAGATTTAAAGGTTGGAATAGACCGGTTGGCTTTACAAAGCTTGTTGGAAAGGTAAATAGTGTGCATAATCAAGCTAGAGAGAAGTACGAGTCCTTAATGAAACCAAAGACATCAATTCAAAACCTTTTTGACCAGCAATCCGCAAAGTACATAAGAAAGTATCAAACTCGTTTGCTCGCTTCCCTTCATTGCATCAGATTACTTTTACATCAAGGTTTGTCAACTCGAGGTAAAAAAGAAGGTTTGATTTCAAATAACAAGGGAAATTTTCTTGAACTATTAGCATGGTTAGCTAAACATAACGAAGATATTAATAAAGTTGTATTGGGAAGGGCTCCTAAAAACCACAAGTTAACCTCCTCGCCCATCCAAAGAGATCTGATAAACTGTTTTGCAAAAGAAACAACTAAGATTATCATTAAAGAGCTTGGTGAAGACTATTTTGCGATATTAGCAGATGGATCATCTGATGTATCTCATAAAGAGAAAATGTCTTTGTGCTTGAGGTATGTTGATAAAAAGGGAGATGTAGTGGAGCGATTTCTTGGTATTTTACATGTTAAGGATACTACCGCTTTAACTCTAAGAGACGGAATAAATTCTATGCTCGCGGAGCATTCATTGAGCCCATCTAGGATTCGTGGTCAAGGTTATGACGGGGCTAGCAATATGAAGGGTGGAATTATGGGGGTCTCATTATAAACTTATTCTGAATGTCATTGCTTTATATCCGGCGATCCGAGTGGTTCTTGATAAGATTGGAGATATGCCATCAAGTAGTGATAATGACAAATTAAAGGCCGAAGGTGTTAGTTTTGCAATTGAGTCTTTTGACATTGTTTTCATGGCACACTTGATGAAAACAATGTTTGGGGTGGCAAATGAGTTGAATGTTGCTTTGCAAAAACAAGATCAGGATATCGTTAATGCCATGTCATTTGTGAAGTCGACCAAGGAGCGATTGCAATTGATGAGAAATGATGAATATGAAACTCTCCTAAATTCAGTCATCTCTTTTTGTGAAAAAAATGAAATTGAAGTTTATGATATGGGTGGTTTGTATGTTCCTTTAGGAAGAAAAAGACGTGGGCAACTAAAAA
>BQNB010053190.1:0-37402 GCA_026074375.1 Tanacetum coccineum
TGATCAGTATAGAATGATTACCTAACTGTAACATGATCAAAGAAACCTTTGATCTTAGAGCTAAACCACATACTCTAGACGTCTACATCTTTACTTGTGCACACATAAACTATGTCTAGGGATCTATTTATATATATAGTCCATCTAGACTTACAAAGGAATCTTAATTGTATTAGGAAACTAAATCTTTTCCTATTCTTTGATCTTTATCTTTTAAGGATATCTTTTAGAATCCACCATCTTTTGTAGAATTCTATATTAATCCCAACAGGTGTCATGAGTCTTTTACTCGGCTTATTCTTTAAGTCTTGAGCACCTTTATTTTCGAGAGCTTATTATTTAGTTTAGAGGTTTTAAAAGCTTATTAGTGGTTATATTTTTTGAGTGCTTATTTATTTTAGTTCGGTTTTATGTGGCTATTTGCTAGGGCTTATTCGAGTAAAAGAGGGGTTATAACGAGCTCATTAAAGGTTTGGCTTATCATTAAGCCTTGGATTCTCTTCCCTTTTTCGAATAAGCTTTGATAGCTTATTAGATTTAAATTTTGATTTTAGTGTAGAAAAAACTAATTTGTTTAGAAGTCTTTAGCTTATAGCTTATTCTCATAGCTTATTTATCCTAACTTTTTGTGTCTTATTTCTTATTCCATCCTTCTAATATTTAAGTCCGGAGCTTAAGGGTTTAATAAGCTATATTGAATTTGATTATTTACTTTAGCTTATTAAATCTGGTGGTTACTTTTCGTTATCGACTCAACATTCGGTTCTATTTCCTTTCTCTTTTCAATTCATTAGTGTAGTTATTTAGATTCATAATATATCTTTATTTTCTTGTTGATTGTTATGATTAGTGAGTAGTTTATTAGTGCTTATTAAGTGATCTTGTGAATTGGGAATCAAGTGTGAATTTGAAAAAGCTTTAGTTGATTAATAAATTTTTAGATTATTTAGATTTGTCATTTGATTGTTTGAAGGGCAAAATCCGAAAAATAATCAAATAACACATCTAGAAATAAGTATCTTTTTAAGGGATCATTTTCAATTAAAACCAACGTTGTGAGAAAATCGTCTTTTCTAAGGATAATAATTTGTTAACAAACCTTAATACGCACTTAAGGAACTTTTCACGTCACTTAGCAAGCATATTCGTCTTATAAATCTTTTAGATTATTTTAGCATAATTCTCATAGTATTAATATTCGTATAATTTTTAGTATTAAAAATAGTTTTCTAAAAGTAGTTTAAATTCTAAAACCAAAAATCTAAAAAGATATCAAGCATTTTACTTCAAAATATAAACGTGGTTTTCAATTCAATTCTCGTTGGGATTTTGACTCTCGAAAGATTGATCATTGTTTGTCCTCAAGCAATTTTTATATCTAACGGGGATATTATTGCCGATACGTTATCGACGAATCATATTTCTTATTCCCCAAAGTAGGAGTTGCATGCAAATCACATAGATCACTATGTATTAACTCCAAAACTTCAGTTTCATGTTTTACATTTTGCGAAGGTTTCTTAGTGATTTTGGTCAATATACAAGTTTTACACTTTTCAGTGTCCATATCAAAGGCTGGAATTAACCCATACTTAGACGTATCTTGCATCATTTTAAAGTGTACATGGCCAAGTCTAGCATGCGAAAGGGTTGAATCATTCAGTTTATAGGTTGACATAAAGGATGAATTAACAATTATCATTAACAATATTAAGCATGAACATTTGATTGCATAAATAACCAAAACCAATAAACATGCCATGTTTAGGTAAAACAAACTTATTAGATTTAATAACTTGTTTATAACCATAATTATTTAAAACACTACTAGAAACCAAGTTCTTTCTTATTTGTGGTACATGCAAAATATTAAATAATCAAACAGTCTTTCAGAAACTAAATCTTAAATCCACACTTCCACGTCCATGTATCAGGGTTGTTAACTCATTTCCCATGTAAAGAATCGATCCATCATTCAATGAATCGTAAGTCTTGAACCAACATCTATCTTTGCACACATGAGTAGTAGCTCCAGAATCAACCTAACACGCAACATCATCATCCTGTACAAAGTATGCCTTAGATATATATGTAACATAATAAATATGGAAAGAGTTATTATATATATTTTAACCTTTCAGAAGGTTGTTAGAACCATTCCATGAACCACTTGTGCCAGAACCATTGGTATTTTTATTACCAACCATAAAACACCCAATAAATACTTTTTCAAGTGTCCAGTTTTACCACACTTCCAACAAGTCTAGCTTTGGTTATCTTGATGTTTACGATACCCTTATTGTTATTGTTCCTAGTGAAATAGTTATGTTCCACCATATTGATAACAAACGTACAAGCAACATTGTTTCTATTTAGCTTGTCAATTTTCTACGCCCTGAGTGATTTTTCAATACGCAAATGACTGCCCAACTCCACAAGAGTTAATTCCTCCATCTTATGTTTTAAGGGTATGCTTGAAATCTTTCCAAGAAGGGGAAATTTATCAATGACACAAGAGACTGAAATAGCCTCATTCATGTTAATTTTATGTTGTGTAAATTGGCCAAGTATACGAAGGAGCTCATTGTATTGCTCTATAACCGACCTTGAATTGACCATTTTGTAATTGTTAAAATTACTTGCAAGGAACGTTTTACTAGAGACATCCCCAGCCATATACTTAGTTTCCAAAGAATCTCATTGTTCCTTAGCAGATTCAATATTTTGATAAATATCAAAGAGAGTGTCGGACATACCATTGAGGATTAAACCTCTACAAACGTAGTCATCATTCTCCCATTCATTTGCTCCTATTCCTGATCTCTTCCATATTAGCATCATCCCCATCATCTGAAATTGGTGTGTTAAGAACATACACCACACTCATGCTAGTCAATAAGAAATGTATCTTCTTTTGCCATCTCTTAAAATCCATCCCCTCAAACTTGCCTATTTTAGAAAAGTTAGCAACCATATGTTTCATGGTAGCCGCCATTATTGATTATCACTAAATAATTTCTTTTAATTGTTAGGGTTCACACATCAGTAAGGTTAAGATAATCAATAACTGGATATCACTACGAATCATGTAATCACGTTCCAAAAGAAACTATTCGACCCTAATGCCTAGGTATCACGAATATCTCTTTAGGATAAGACTAAGTGTTATGTTCTTGATTTAGGCACAAATCTAAGAACCCTTTTGCTTCTAAGTATTTAGGCTATTCTCTTATCTTTTCCATGCAGGTTTTAGATCTCTTATATAGAAGAGAATACTCAAGTCTAGTCAATCAAATTATGAGAATTAATCAGCCAATTAATTTCTCATAATAGTGGTTGTTGGAACATGTAAAATGTTAATGGATATTAGCGACAATTTTTTTGTCAGAAAACTGTTGCTAAGGAACCATTACAATTGTAAAGACGCGTATGTTTGAATTTCTGACACTTATTTACGTTAAAAAGGTGTCGCTATGCGAACCATCATGACTGTTTTTTTGTCAGTTAGTGATGGTTTTTTTGTCGCTAAAGCGTCGCTAATTACACCTTTTGGTGAACCAATGTGACCATTTAAAGAGTCACGAGTATCCCTATAAATAGGGACATCATTCCAGCGTTTTGATCATCAAATAACAGAAAATACTCTCCAAATCCATCATGAAGCTATATTAGATTCGATGGATTCAAGTTTTTCTTGAACTGATTGTTGTATCCTCAAAATAGACATTGTATAGACGAAATTCTATTTTAGGACACTGCGATTTGCAGGCCTCTATCACGTTTATTGTAATCTTCGATATAGTTGTAATATTATTCCTAACAATTTAAAACATAGTTTTTCAAGATGGATCAAACCATACTGAAATCTCATGTTGAAAAACCTAAAAAGTTTAAAGGGTCTGATTTTTGTCGTTGGCAACAAAAGATGTATGTTGTTTTACTTGACATCATTGCATGTGTCGTATGATCTCACGGCATCTGAACCAACATATCCGTATCTAGTGGATGGAGAAAATGTTCCTACTGAGGCACAAGTGGCAGACTATGAAAAGGCCGCCTCTAAATCCAATCATAATGAATATAATTGCAGAAATTATACGCTTTAGACGATTCTCTAAATGATATTTATTCAACCTTTGCAACTGCAAAGGAGATTTGAGAATTATTGGAAAACAAATACATGACTCAAGTTACATGTTCTAAGAAATTTGTTGTTGGAAAATTCCTAAATTTCAAGATGAATGATGCAAAGCCTGTTGCGAAACAAGTGGAAGAACTCCAAATCATTATCTATGAAATGGAAGTAGAAGGCATGGGTATAAACTCTAACTTTTTTGTTGGTTCTATTATTGAAAAATTGCCTCAATCCTGGAAAAATTTTAAGTTATATCTTAAACACTTGACTGATGATATGAGTTTTGAGCAACTTGTTCTCAAAATTCGTGTTGAGGAAGATAACGAGATGAATGAAAAGGCTGATGCAAATTCAATAGAACCAAATGCAAACATGGTTGGAGAAAGCTCTTCCAAATCAAAGTCCAACCACAAAAACAAAGGCAAAATTAGTGGTGGTTATGGACAAAAACATTATAAGGATGGAAAGAAGGATTACACCCAACAAAATAAATACAACTTCAAGAAAGTCTATAATTGTTGGGTATGTTGGAAACCTGGGCACAAAGCTAAGGATTGTCACCACAAGAAAGAGCATGGAGGTGGAAATTCTAGTGGAATTTCCAAGCAAGCAAACCATGTGTAATCTCCAAAAGAGTTTGTTGGAGTTGTTGAATCCTTCTTAACTAATAATGTTGTTGATTGGTGGTTTGATACAGGTGCCACAAAGCACATATGCAATTCAAGAAGGATGTTTGTATCTTACCAAAAGGTGAATGAACTAGAACCAATGTTTATGGGGAACGGACCCGCATCAAAGATTGAAGGAAAAGGGAAAGTCATACTAAAGCTGACTTCTAGAAAGGATCTTGTACTTTCAAACATGTTGCATGTGCCAAACATCACCAAGAATCTAATTTCTAGCACTATTATTAGTAATAAGGGATTTAAACTTGTATTTAAATCAGAAAAATTTGTAATCACTAAAGGTGGTGTGTATGTTGGAAAGGGTTACCTCGATGAGGGACTCTTCAAACTAAGTGTTGTAACTGATGACCATGTTATTAATAATAATAATAATACCGCGGGCACTAGCACCGCTTCAGTGTACATGATTGATCTTTCTTTCTTATGGCATTCTAGATTAGGCCATGTAAATTTTCGTTCCTTGCAAAGAATGATGAACTTAGGCATGTTGCCTAAACGTTCTAAGGATAAAATATCCAAGTGTGAGATATGTGTGTAATCTAAATTCATAAATATTTCACATTGTTAATACAAATAAGCCGTAAAAACTTCTATTTATATTTTACGATCTATTTGTGTTTTGTCGATGACAATCATAAAATCAATAGAAGTAGAATATAAAATTTATATATTTTAAACCAATAGTTTTCTAACTTAAATAATCATCATATATGATCAATCATTTATATCATATTCATCGTACGCATCATTAGTCATCATGATCATCATCTGTCATTATTTCATATAACCTAAACTACTCATATCATGATTTGTCGTCTATACACTTTTACTTTGTTCAAATAACAAATGTATCTTTACATTTGTTCAAACAAACTTATATCTCTAGGTAATTTATATTACCTTCATATTTTCATAAGTAACTCAAAAAATAAAAGTAACCTTACGTCATGCACTACATCATCTAAATCTTGAAAGATCTCTCAAAGATTACAAATGATTTTTTAGCTAAAATTTGTATCTAGCGTCAGCCAGCCGGTTCCATTGCATTGCACAGGCCGGTTCCCTTTTGGGAAAGGAACCGCCCAGAACTGGTGAACAGTAAAAGCTGGTTCTCTCCAGTTACACTGGTCGGCTCCCTTGCAGAGAAGGAACCATGGGAACCGTGCTACAGTGTCAAATTTTGGCTATAAATACCAAGCCATTTCTCTTGTTTTGGAATCCATTTTTAACATACATTCTCTCTTATATTTCCTAACCTCTAATCTCAGATCAAGTTACCTATAATGTTTTAGTTTGGTGATTTTCTTAATAGGAGAAGATGTAACCGAGTTTTACATACGGGATCAAGCTTCAAGACTCACTTGTCGCAAGCATTTCCCATCACATAAAGATCTAACTACTTATCTTGGATTATCATTTCATTCATCACATTCATTCAAATTAATTCTTGTAATGTGTCGAGGGTGTTTAGCGAAGTACGAGTAGGTTAGTATATAGTATTTCAGTTGTATGTTGTGAGGATGGTTCTACCTATGTGATTGTGTTGTCGTGTAGGGTTTATTTTAGAGTATTCAAGTTTTAAATTTATATTTTGCCGACTATACCTAAAATAACACTTTAACGGGCAGTGTACCCGATCAGATGGAGTTTCGTGGTAAGTAGGGTGTCGATCACTAAGAGCGAAAACTAATCTTTTATTTTATCAATATTTTGGTTAACTAAACTAAGTTAATTTAAACTATGTTAATTCTATTCTATGTTAAACCTATGTTAATCCTAATTCTAAGGTATAAAGGGGGGTTTTTCGCCTGAGAGACTGGCACAGGTTTGTGGTAACTTAGATCATTTAAGACACAATAACACACGCAAGCAGACAAACAAAAGAAAGAAGAGTGGTCTAGCCAAATATAAGAAAACTATATTAACCATGATTAATCTAATTAGAACTTTGGTTTGGCTATTAAATGCAATGAATACTTATCTCGAGGCGGCATATCATTCTTAAGACTTAGATGTTACTTTTTCCTAAGACCTAGACACGTAGAATTCTGTCACAGTTAAACGCATCCGCATAAAGCATCCTATTTGCTGATTATAATCTATCTTAGGGGTTAAAGCAATGGTGATCTTGTTAAACCCTAGCTCATAGAGACTTTACCCACTTACTGCTTAATGGCAATTTATATACTAGTAGTCCACTGGCCAAGTCTTTACCAATTGATTAAAAACGTACTCGTTAATCCCAAGGGTCACCTGCCAGTCCAACTAAGCTCACTAATCTAAAGGCGAAGATAGATCATTATTTGTGATCCTATTGGTCTAGATATATAATTCACTATATGGAGAGCCATCCCGGCATCTAGCTAACGTGGTCGGTATCACTAGATCCAGTTGTATGATAGGTCGCATACAAAAGCACGTAAACAAGTATAAATTGATAAACATAAACAAGCAATCAATGATAAATTAAGCATTCAAGATAAACAAACCAAACATTCAAATCTTCATAATAATGGCTAATACGGTAATATCCAAGGGTATTAGCTCTCAAACATCATAATCAATACAAGAGTAATAATTCAACCAAGGTAAACTTACCGAGTTAAATGAATGATACCAAAAATCGAACGATTACTAGAGTATAGGAGATTACAAAGTGTTTCCTATGGAATTGATAGCTTTGCTTGACCTCTTCTGCTCTTCTTGTCTTCTGAAAATCGACTTTTATGGTTAAGGTATCAAAAATATGAGCAGGCAAACTGAAAACCCGTTTTTAGGTTTTCTATTTATAGGGTCTGGAATTTGGTCGATACGGCGTATCGAAAGACTTGGATATGGCGTATCGGGAGTTTCTTGGAGTAGGGACCACATTCGATATCTTCCAGAATATTTTATTACTTTAAATTAAATACGGTGTATGGAGTTCTCCTGGATACGGCGTATTGGTCTTTGGGTCTTCGTGGTTTTTTGTGAAGTGCAGGCACAGATACGCTGTATCTTCCTTGATGGATACG
Source organism: Tanacetum coccineum (assembly GCA_026074375.1). NCBI lineage: Eukaryota > Viridiplantae > Streptophyta > Magnoliopsida > Asterales > Asteraceae > Tanacetum > Tanacetum coccineum. Next base: position 7,836 of record BQNB010053190.1, read on the forward strand.
GCGTATAGGATTTCAGAGTCAGTTTCTTCAAATGTCTTCGTTTAAGCTTCAGAATGCGTACCTTTTTGCTAGTCTTCACCAAGTACTCCATAATTACTGCAATTCCCAAATACAAAAGATTAAGTAACAATTCTTGCAATAATCATACAACATGGGTTATTTATATGGGATAAATGATGCTATAAAAGTCACGTTATTTGATGTCATCAAATATCCCTCCACTTGAATCCTACTTGTCCTCAAGTAGCCTTTAGAAGTTTATGAAAATGTATTTCTAAGGATTTTTTTTTGTTAAGCATTTATTTGATCAATTACAAGTACACAACCAAACACCTCACGAAATAGGAAGATGAAAACACTCAAATCACTCAACTAATCTATGTGGTAACATGTAACTAATTCGCTCAATTGCTCGGTCGTGACGAGTATTCTATCATAAGCTTGGCAAGGATACACATCTCTACCACTAGAGCTAAGGAGTAACAAGTTTATAAAGGCAAATTAGGTTTTTACGATAAGGCTTAGGGTTGATCATTCTAACAATCTTTTACCAAAAGTACCACACCAACAAGGCAGCTGAATCACACATACATGACCGTAACGACAGAATAGACATGTGTGTTCGATCACATCCTCATTCAAGTTTAACCAAGGGTTAGGATGAAGAATGATATAGGGTATGGATCTTCTAACTTTGACTAAAAGTAATAAACCATGAATCATACATACATGGCCGTAATGATGAAATAGACATGCATGACTCGATCACATCCTCATTCGAGTAAAACCCAAGGTTAATGATTAGGAAAGGAAAATTTCACGAAACAAATAGATTAAGTCCAAACAGATAAGGCACAAGTTGCTAGATACTTTTTCCCGACCATTAACATGATAAAGACACAACTATATACAAAACGCCTTGATCATAGATCAAAAACAACAACCTAAGTTGGCGTTCCCGTAACGGTCAACTCCCAATCATCTCATACTTTACATACTTTACAAAGACAAGTAGCGATATCTACCACTTTATACAAAACTTTACATCATTGATTTATAACCATGTATCAACGAATAATTGATCCTTCAAATAATTCCATCGGTTTAAGCTTTAACGCACCGACTATCTTTAAATTTTCCTCCTCTTTTTTGTTGCAATTTTCTAATTTTTTTGATTTTCCTTAAACAATACTATACTACGAATCTCGGTATAATTTCACCATCTTCATGATCATAATAACTCCGGATAATTTCTTCCATGATTCTTCATTCTTCGGACGTATCAATAATTGTGATGGTAGTAAAAATACATGAGTTTTGACTACTTTTTACATTCCCATTGCAATGTGCAAATTTCCCAACCATACCAGAGATAGAAAATGACACAAGACACAGGAAATACATACTTTACACTTTTAAGAAACTTGCAACTGATAAATAGACTTAATCTAACAGGGTAGGCTAAGGTGTAACGAAACAAATAGTTGGTGTTATCCTAAAGGATTGGCTCTACAGGTTTTTCTAGGGGTATCTTACTCTTAAAATAAGAGTAAATAAAGGGTTTATATGAGGGTTAACTAACCAGTGTAGTTAGTTAATAATATAACATATAAAGGCTTTTTGAGTGTAATCCTAGAAATTTACCAATTTAAAGAAGTTACTCCATCTAAATCCATAGTACTCATTATTGTGGTCTCGAATAGATATACTAAGTGGTATGCGTTTAATTACACATACCTTTGACTACTAAAATCGGACTTAAATGACTAAAAATGTACCAAAAATACATTGTATTTGTATGTTTTACATTTGTATTGTGCAGGAAACGGATATCCAAGAAAAGGACAAAAATCAAAGCCAAAACGACAAAACCGAGCACGAGAAAGGAAAGAGCATAAAGAGAAGTCAAAATCAAAGCCAAGTCAAACAGTCAAAGTCAACAAAGTCAAGTCAAAGTCAACCCCGGAAAGTGGATTTGGAAAGAGCATCGAAAACCAAACCTGAAAACCTAAACTGCCAAAAGTAGGCCCACCCGTACCCACCTAGTGGGCCCAGGAAAGCCCACTTATATCTTATAAGCCTTAAACCCCATTTAAAAGCCCAACACCACTTTTAAAACCATACCCGGCCCAACACTAGCCCAACATCACCCTTATAACCCCGTTATCCCCATTCCCTTTATAACACCCTCGTTAGTCCTTTAAGGACTAACTGTGTAATCCATCAACAAACCAAAAGGGCCAAGTTTGCCAATTCACCAAACTCCTCACCCTGCACCAAAATTAAACCTGGTAACCTATTTTCCCGCTCCCACCCCCATTGTTAGTATTCACATCCCACCTCCAAAATTACACTTACCTTGAGGTTAAACCCACTTAACCCACATTCTAGAAGCTTAAATGATGCAATGGATGACGTTTTTGGCACCTGACAGGTTGGCGATCCAAGACAATCATTGGGGAATGATTGCGTTGACACAATCAAGGGTTGTGATGGAAGCACAAGTGAGAATAGAAGGCCAAGATTGAAGCTACTTTTCCTCTCACACAAGAAAACTAAGCCAAGGGTCTAGGTCCTTCTATCCGGCCTATAAATAGAGGGCTTAACCCTTGTAGTAAAGGAGTAGTTTTTTTTCTAAGTTTTTTTAGTCTCTTTTGAAGTGTAATTTTTATTTATGTTTTAAAAGTATTTTGTATTTCAATTCCTTGTAAAAGTTTAAGTTTTTAATGAAAAATTTGTGGTTTGTGTTTTAAGTTTCTGTGTTTGATCATTTATGATAACCTGTTAAGCTTTGAAAAGCTATGAAACAGCTTATAGATCTTACCTAAAAGCTTCACTAAGCTTTTTGTTTCTTTAATCAAGCCTTAGTTTACTGTTTTAATCTCTTTTATTTCCTGTTTTAATCATAAAATTTTAAAAATACTAAAAAGATCCACTCCTTAAAACACCTCAGCTTCTTTGGATGATAAGCTAGCTTGGGAAGAGCTTATAGACCTTACTAGCTTGTCTTTTGACAAGCTAGAGATTGTAGAGTTGATTACTTACCCTGTTTTGAGCAAGGGTGTTTGTAAGTTTTCATTTTCACTTTTTAAGCTTATTTACTGTTTTACTGCTTATTGTTGCTTATTACCTGTTCTTATCTGCTTATCTATGCTTATTAATGATGTTTGAGGCTTATTTAACTTAGGTTGTAGTTTTATAATTATTAGTTCAAGTTTTCTTTAAATCTGTCTTAAATTAGCTTAAATATAGCATATCCTGATTTTTAAGTGCTTATGTGTTGTTGATATATGCTTAATATTGCTTAGTAGTCTTAGTTAACATCTGGTTTTTAAAAGTTTTAGCTTAAAACAGTTTGAATCAAGTTAAAAAGTTAAATTTAGTTTTTAAAGGGGTGTTTGGTCTAACCTGTTTAATGGGTCAAAATGGGTTAAAATGAGTTTTTATTCTTGGGTCGGTTTAGTTTAGCTTAAATTAGTCTAAAAAATTAGTTTGTTTCAATTTTCAAGTAGTAAATCTCATTTTCAAGGTTTTGAGGAGTTGTGGTTTGAATTTGTAAAGTTTAAGCTTTTCTTAATTGCTTATTTCATTCTACTCTTGCTTATTGTTGATTTGTGATGTTTTTTAGTTTGTGCAAGTGTTAAAAAACATGTTAGAAACAAAACTCTATAGCCTGCATTGTTTGCTTTGTGTTTTACCAAAACTGTCAAAAAGTGCTAAGTGTTGAAAATTTTGAGAAATGGCTTTTTCATTTGCTTATTGTTGCTTATCCTGAATTTCAAACTCCCTTTTGATTGATGATATAAGTTCTTTGAGGTCTAAGCTTAATCTGTTTGTAGGTTAAAAGTCCATAAGGATCTGTTTGTTTGCTTATTTTTAAGCTCAAAAGTGTGGTTTTGTTAAGATTGCAAAAGTTATCAAAAATTTGTCTAAGTGTTGAGTCAGTGTGAGATAGCCTTTTCATGAAGCTTTTTAAGTGCTTATTTGAATTTCAAAATGCTTTTTCTTTGTTGCTTATTGTAGCTTTTTGGCCATTCTTCTTAGTGGTATAAGCCACTAAGCCATAAGGATCCTTTTGCTAGCTTATTTTTAAGCTAGAAAAGTCCCTCTTGGCCTTTTGGCTTAACAGTTTTGGCCAAAAAGCTATTTGCTTATTTAGGCTTATCAGCTTATTGCATTTGCTTATTTTGTGTTCCATTAAGCTTATTAGGTTAGATTAAGCCCATTTTAGCTTATTCTCTTTAGTTTAGAGCTTATTTGAGCTTATTTGATTTTAACTTAGAAATTTTAAGTGTTTTAGCATTTCTGTCACTTTTAGCTTAAATTAGTTTATTATCTTAGCTTATTTGTGTTTGAATTTGCTTATTAGCTGTTAGTGCTTATCTGTTTATGCTTATTTTGCCTTTACCTTTGCTTATTAGAGCTTAACTTGCTTAACAGTTAGCCAATTTAAGTCTTAGTATAGTTAAGCTTATTCTGTCATTTTAAGAGCTTAATTTCGTGCTTATTTGTGATTTATAAAAAAGTGCTTTTGTAAAAATTGTTTATTTAGTGTTTCTCTAAAAAGTTGTAAAAAATGGCATGTAAAAAACATTTGGGAATTGGGGGAAGTCAAGGGTAAGCAGGACTCGAACCCGAGACCTCACCCCTATTCGACCAAACGTTTTATACACACACTCCCTCTACCACTCGCCCTTGGGACTTTTTCAGTTATCTTTTGCAAAATCTATTATTTATACACGTTTTGAGCTCTTTTGTGTAATAAGCTGTTTTTGGATTATTTCACAGCTTATTCGATAAGCTGTTTTTCCCATCTTATTTTTATTAGACTCCTCACTGTTCAAGCTACTTTTCATGATTTTCCAGTTTTTTTATAAATTGTTTAGTATTTTTAAACATTTAATTTCATTAAAATCGTTTTTAATTCATAAAAATTATAAAAAAGTCAAAAAATTATAATTCTTTTTTAGAAAATTTTCTTTTAACATTTAGAACTTAGGAAAATTAGATTTACGTTCGTAGGGTTAAAATTGCAAAATTTGGATTTTTAAAGAACGGGATTGAATTCCGTTCATGTTTTTAGTGTTTTTAAGCTTAAATCTTTTCCGTTCTTGGTCTAGTTTTCTTTGTTCTAGCTTTTTAGTCAATTAAAACTTATAAAATCCAAAAAGATCATTTTAGGACTTAAATTTGATAATTTAGGGTTTTTAGGTCCCGTTTAGGATTCTCGTTTTGCGTTTTTAGTTAAAATTTGTCTTACCTTAATTGTTTTTAAGTTTTTGCCTTAATTTTCCTATAGTTTTAGATAACTAATCACAATCTTACTCCATTCAAGCATCAATTTTTAAAACGACTCTCGACTTTCAATTGTATTCCTCGTTGGGGATAACGACTCGGGAATCATACTCATGGATTACTATAATTGAGATTTTTTTATTCTTACCCTATATTTATATATATATATATATATATATATACGTTAAAAGGTGTGATTTGAATTTATCACTAAGCCAAGTTCTAAAGTCTACAACATCACCGACACACTCATATTTTTATGAGATTTTGGTTAAAATTTGGAAATAGATAAGGCTGAATCCTCACAATATCTAATATGGGTTATGTGCGCAGGTTATGTAACTAGTAATTTCATAAAAGTATGCTTGAAATTTTTTTAAAATTTGAGCATAATTTAAGAATTTTAATGTGGTGAAAAATAGGACAAGTAACGTTCTAATTCCCATCCCCCACTTAAATTATACAACATCCTCGTTGTATAGATAAAACATTAAGAATGGGAAATTAAAAGAATTAAAACGAGAAACTCCCCTGATGTTTTGCTCGGTAGATTCTCCAAGTTGAGTTTATGAGCAAGAATGTGTGTTGTAAATGCGTCTGGATACCAACATGACTACAACACACATAGGATTCCAGATGATCGACCCTTCACCAACTTTGTAAATTTCTTTTCCAGCGAGGTCCTATGCAAAATATAGGAAAAACATGCAAAATCCTATCTCGGATATCCTACGGTTAATAAATAATAAAAATAAACTGTACATGCAATCAATACGCCGTATCCAAAAACTAGGATACGCCATATAGAAAGTCCTGTAAAAAGTATCAATACGAACCAGACTGCCAAATACGTTGTATCATGTGCATGAATACGCCGTATAGACAGATCTGACAATAAATTTTTAAATGCAGAAAAATAAACGACTGATAACGTCCAGACATTCAATACGCCATATGGTATAGAGCGGATATGCCGTATTGATGTCTGGAAAGACAGACTCGATAAAAATAAATAAAAACAATCCGGGTTGTCTCCCGGGAAACACTTTTCTTTCAACTAGTCTTGAAATTAGACTTTTTCTTCAGCTTTCTTCTACTTCGTGGTGCGCATCACGGTCCACCCCTTGTCATTTTTCCGAAAAATATATTGGTAGATGTGAGACACACTATCTTTGTTTCTTTCCCAAGCATTGTATTCACATGATCTTACAGCAATGTATTCTTCGTTAGGTCCTAGTGAATACTTTATTGCTTCAAACTTCTCGTCTTTGCACACCCTTTTACTAGGTTGCTCATTAATCTGATTGACAGATCTGGGTGCTTTGTTTAGAATGTTATTGTTGCCTTTATGCTTCTTTCAGCATCGTTTATCCTCTTTTTCAATGTCATCCTTTTCTTGAGCATTCAAATAAGGCTTTAAGGATGAGTCAATAGTAGTGTTAGGAGGGCTTCCATAATAAGATTCCTCCCATTCTTCATCCAATTGATACGATGTCATTCATCGGTTCTTTATTTTCAATTTCTTTTATCCAAGTTTGCCAATATGCTTTTTAAGTCGTTCCATCTACTCTCCTGTGGTTTTTGAATATTGAATTTACTCGAGATATGAATTCAAGTGGATCAAGACCCTAGTTATCACCTTCCTCTAACATTTCATTTTCGCCATTGCGGGATAGAGGATAGAATTTACAGAAAAATTTCTCCACAAGTTCTTTCCAAGTGGTGATTTTCCATCCCCTTCATCAATCCACCATTGTCTTGCATCATCAGCCAGTGAGAGAGGAAAAACCTTCATGCATAGTCGATGGGAGTCCACATTAGGAATTTTAATTAAATCGAGCATTTATAAAACTTTGGAAATGTGTTCGACCACGTCTTCATTAAACGTTCTGTAGTATGCAATACTTCATAACTTCATCAAAAATTCCTCGCTGAGTTCAATATTCATATCATCGTTGGTGTTTGGTTTAGCTAGACTTGATTCCATTTGAGCTTTTTCTATGCGTTCGTTTAAAAATAGTTCCGTCATAACTTATGTCGTCTCTTCTTTAATCAATATTCTGTGATTAGCACGACCTATAACAAAGGTAAAAATATTAGTAGGATTTGCTCGGAAGAAACAAAACACATATATACAGAAATCGAATGAGAAAAACCAGTTCTGTTACTGTATCAGACGATCGATACGTCGTATTTAATTGATCTGAATACGCTGTATCAATCTATTGAATGGATACGCTGTATTGGTAAAGAAATTTAGATGAGCCGTATCCAATGGTAGTGGATACGCCGTATCAGGTTATCTACCAGAATAGTGTATAGAAAACAATTAAAATAAATAAAAACAAGCACACAAATAAAACAAGCAAACAATTAAAAACAAATATATAAAAATTTTACAAAATTTTACACTAATCTAAATTACACTAATCCTAGGGGTTAGATTAATCTAATGTTAAAAACCAAAATATTAAATAAAATTCAAGATTAAAATTTCACTCCCCGGCAGTGGCGCCAAAAACTTGATTGTGTTGTCGTGTAAGGTTTATTGTAGAGTATTCAAGTTTTAAATTTATATTTTGCCGACTTTACCTAAAACAACACTTTAAGGGGCAGTGTATCCGATCAGATGGAGTTTCGTGGTAAGTAGGGTGTCGATCACTAAGAGCGAGAACTAATCTTTTATTTTATCAATATTTTGGTTAACTAAACTAAGTTAATTCAAAATATGTTAATTCTATTCTATGTTAAACCTATGCTAAACCTATGTTAATCCTAATTCTAACGGATAAGGAGGGTTTTCAGCCTGAGAGACTGGCACAGGTTTGTGGTGACTTAGATCAATTTAAGACACAATAACACACGCAAGCAGACAAACAAAGAAAGAAGAGCGGTCTAGCCAAATATAAGGAAATTGTATTAACCATGATTAATCCAATTAGAACGTTGGTTTGTCTATTAAGTGCAATGAATACTTATCTCGAGGCGGCATATCATTCTTACAACTTAGGCGTTACTTCTTCCTAAGACCTAGACACGTAGAATTCTGTCACAATTAAACGCATCCGCATAAAGCATCATATTTGCTGATTATAATCTATCTTAGAGGTTAAAGCAATGGTGATCTTGTTAAACCCTAGCTCATAGAGACTTTACCCATTTACTGCTTAATTGCAATTTATATACTAGTAGTCCACTGGCCAAGTCTTTACCAATTGATTAAGAACGTACTCGTTGATCCCAAGGGTCACTTGCCGGTCCAACTAAGCTCACTAATCTAAAGGAGAAGATAGGTCATTATTTGTGATCCTATTGGTCTAGATATATAAATCACTATATGGAGAGCCAACCCGGCATCAAGCTAACGTGGTCGGTATCACTAGATCCAGTTGAATGATAGGTCGCATACAGAACACATAAACAAGTATAAATTGATAAACATAAACAAGAAATCAACAATAAATTAAGCATTCGAGTAAACAAGCCAAACATTCAAATCTTCATAATAATGGCTAATACCCAAGGTTATTAGCCTTCAAACATCATAATCAATACAAGAGTAATAATTCAACCAAGGTAAACTAACTGAGTTAAACGAATGATACCAAAAATCGAACGATTACTAGAGTATAGGAGATTACAAAGTGTTTTTTATGGAATTAATAGCTCTGCTTGACCTCTTCTGCTCTTCTTGTCTTTTGAAAATTGACTTTTGTGGTTAGGTTATCGAAAATATGATCACGCACACCTAAAACTCGTTTTTAGGTCTTCTATTTATAGTGTCTAGAATTTGATCGATATGGCGTATTTGTTGAGGTCAATACGGTGTATCGAGAGTTTCTTAGAGTAGGGACTACGTTCGATATCTTCTAGAATATTTTATTGCTATATCTTGAATAAGGCGTATAGATGTCTTCTGGATACGGCATATTGGACTTTGATTCTTCGTGGTTTCTTGTGAAGTGCAGGCATAGATATGCCGTATATTCCTTGATGGTACAGCATATTGGTTGTTAGAATAGTATTCTTCCTTCAAATGTCTTGTTTAAGCTCCAGAATGAGTGCCTTTTTGATAGTCTTCAACACAAGTACTCCATAATACTACAATTCTCAATACAAACGAATTAAAGTAACATTCTGCATTAATCATAAAAAAATGGGTTTTTTAACATAGGTATTAATGATGTTATAAAAGTGACGTTATTTGATGTCATCACTATGTTAGAATTTGGTATGTAGCTTAGTACCAAATAAAGGGTAAATTATGTAGGGTTGGTTCTTCCATATTAGGACTCGATATTTAGCTTAGTACCGAATAAAGGGTAACAAGTAGGGTTGGTTTTACGTGTTTGACTCGTGGTATTTAGCTTAGTACCAGATAAAGGGGAATCAACGTTGTGAGGATTCTCCGTCAATTTAAGGAGCTTATAGACATAGTGATTACAAACTCTCGAGTAGGTGACTCGGGGAGTGGAGTAGGGCAAGGAAGGAGTCATTGTAGCCGAACCACTATAAATACTTGTGTCGTATATATCCTTTGCATTTATTTCCTATTTACATTCATATGTTTGTCAAATCTTTACTTGTTGCTAGATCTAATAACTAATTGTCTATAAGATTTTAAAACTAAAATTTTAATTGGTAAAACTATTCAACCCCCCCCCCCCCCCCTTCTAGTTTTCCACAATTGGTATCAAGAGCAGGTTACCAAAGACTTTTAAAATATACTGTATTTTAAAATCTTAAAATCCGATCAAATGAATTTTGAAAACTACAAAGGACTTTTTTTAAATATAATTTTATCATCTCATTTTTTTATATCTATTTGCTATATGTCTTTCAATCCTTAAAGAAGCTTGGTGGATCATCAAAATGATCACGGATTATTGACGACAACATTTTCGGAGCTCCGTTGTCTTAAGAAGTAATATCTCTTAAAGAAATATTCTTGGATTTAGCTCATTAATATATGAGCATCATGAACACGTGTGGAGCCAAACGTATGCTAATCGGTCTAAAAAGCCTAAAGGTACGCTTTCTAATTTTATGTTATCTTTGTCTATGCTCGTTAAATATATGTTATTTGTTTTGTGTAAATGGATTGACTTGTGGGGCTTATGATTTTTGTTTGGGCTCTTTCTTAATTGTTTCGTTAGGCCTTATATGTATTGGTTTAGAAAAACCTTTTCGGTTTAGCACACCTCACTTCGATTCATCCACAAAGTGACTCCAAACTTATACTGAACCAAGAAGTATAAGTAGACCGCAACCTCTTGAAAGAATCCTCAACTAGATGAGACACTGAGCACTACAACGTAACTCCTTTAAGTGATAGCCAATGTGCGCATTGAGCATCATAAGAAAAATCACACATTGCTAGATTCTTCAAGTCTTCGTCAACACCATATAAAACGAACAAGTTATCTTTAAAGTGTAACACCCACTTTAAGATATGATAAGAACACGCACCTGTGAAACTCAACTACAACATCAAATAAGTGATAATCAATCGTCTTCGTAATCACATCTTCAATAAATCCAAAAACAGAAAATTCTATCTTCTTCTCTTCATGAACACGACATCAAAACAAACCTTGTGATCCTAGATCAAGAGCCCCGAGGCTCTGATACCACATGTTGAGAATCTTTTAAGCTCATCTAGGATCAGTTTTATAGATAATATTGAATCACGCAGCGGAATAATAAGAAAGTAATATTATCAAACAAGGTTTTATTATTGAACATTCCACCTTTACCCCAAACACTATAATTTGGGATTACTAACTAATAAACTAACTATTTTGTGGGACGTGTAAACCCACTCAAACAACACGTTTTCTATCTATGATGCACACACACACTCCTTTGCTAGACGACTCTCATTGGAGAGCTCTATGTTTCTGGATGTGCTAAACCTATGTCTATGATCTCTTTATATAGGGAGAGATCAAGACTTACAAAGAAAGCTAATTCCAGTCAACAATTATATTAAATACTTAGTCAATGTATTTAATATGGTTGACTAAATAATTAGGAAACTAAATCAGCATTAATCTTCAAGTTGTAATTAATCTTCAATCAGCATTAATCGTTGTTTGACTGCATTAAATGAGAAGATAACTAATGTTTGACTTCAAGTCTTCTAGAATCCCATAATGCTGAATTGGTCCTTCTTGTTTCATTCTTTTATTCTTTTGTCTCATCCAATCTGTAAATCCCAGCATTCCATCTTCTTTTTTGATGGAAAATCATTTCATGCATATAAACTCAATGTCAAATAAATTTTTGAAAAATAAAAAAAGGGAATAATTGGTATGTTAAGACATTGTTAATACTCATAAAAACAAGTTATAATCTCATAAACTAAATTTCAAAAGGGATGTGTACAAACATATTTTTCGATCTCTATCAAAAACATCGCCATACTTAATTTTTAATACAACGAGATTATTCGAAAAATTCGATAAGTATGAAACAAACATGTAAACCGGAAACTATCTATTGACTTGTTTTGTTAAGATAATTTTATTTAGGTTTAAAATCCCGAAATCCATCCATGTCGGCCACCAATACACCGCCCACTATATTCCTTAATATCACCAAAACCCGAGCCTCAATGATGATGAAAAAGCCATTTATAAGAATCTTTAACGTCGATTTTTCCATGAAGGTCATGTCGTTAACCCCCCCTCCTAAATCTTCTTGACAATCAAATTTGATTGTCTTCTAGATATCAATGAACAAATGTGTCCCGTGTTTTGTTCTTCAGTTTTACAAAAGCGTTCAAATCATTTGAAATTTAGACGAAACAATTTCCATTGCCTTTGTCATTAACAATTTTGAGATTTATCTTCGTCTCGATGAATTTGCTTAAATTCTTTGTATCCCTTGCGAAGGTGTATGCATGTTTTCTTCGGAATGGTCTATTGCATCCCTTCCAAATTGCATCGATCCAAATCCCAAATATTTACCCCCCGTTGAAGATCCCCAAGTGGTACGAGATGCCATTTTCTATGAGAGGCCTCCCACTAAACGCCGCACCATTAAGGGGAAACCCGTTGTTCCTGACCCTTTTCAAATGGTTCTCTCCAAAATGAGGCTCAATTTTAAAAAGTAGGAAACCATTCTTAGTGAGAATGTCATCAGTCTCTCGGGGAACAAGGATCATCCGAATGTTTGTCTTGTTTAAATGTTATATTACCCTAATAACCAAAAATGGTTCAATCTAGCTTATTAATTAGCTAAGAGAATGGCTAGTGTGATCAAAAGTGACTTCATGGTACTTCCCTATGGAATGCTCCTCATTCGCCTCTATAGGCATGTTCTCACCACCCAACCAATTGCTATCACCAACATACACTATCTGGCGGACCATGTCATGGTTCCTCTCACCGAGGGACAAGCTCATAGGTTCATGGTCTATGGAAAGAGACCTTACACTCAAACATCCTCTGGTTCCTCATCTTCTCCATCTCCAACTCCAACTCAATGAGAAGTTGATCCGGTTGACAATTTCACCCTCGACCCCATTGTGTATTATGATCAACTCCCCCTATTCTTGGAGGACCATCAGAAGAGTTCAAGCAAACCAAAAGGATGTTCAAGTGCTTTGGTCATTTCCTCTCCAACCTTAGGAAGAAGAGGAAGTAGGTGTGTGTTAAACAGGTGTTATGTCTACTAATGTTGTGTTTGGAAAAACAATTTGACTTGTGTTCAAGTATGAATATTTGTTATTTTTCTTATTGTATGTCTTGAATATTTGAATGAGGATTTGTAAACAAGAATATGTATGCTTATGGTAATCTGTTAAGCTATTTATGGTCCTTAGTTAATCCTTGTAACTAGAATTAGGAACGTTTAGTTTACTTGAAGTTTATAGGCTCTTAGATCAAAAATACTCTAGAAACTCTTTGCAACGCCTAGGAATATACTTTGATCACCCCTTAGATGAAAAATAGTTCTAGAGATCCTTTGCCGTGTTTTTAGAATTTTTGAATTTTAGGTCTTCTAGTCTGCAAATGCCAGTTCCATCTGCAGCAAAGGACGGTTCTTTCGTGCAGATGGAACCGCCCATGCCGGTTCTACAGTGAGCACTTGACCGTTTGGAGTAGTTATCTTTTAATACCAGCATCATAATTAGGTTAGTTTTATTTGCACTAAGGATGTCCAATGGATAGTTTTGACTTAATTCACCCGAAAGTACCTCTAATGATTAAGTTTAGAGAAAAGGTAGTGGTTTAAGCATTTATTGCTTTGCATGGTTTTATCCTATAAGTTGAGAGCTTGGTTAAACTTGCAATCACCACCTTCACTTCACTAAAAGCCTGAGATCATCAACCCTTAAACCACCCTCACTCACCACCAAAAATGGTTTCTAGTGCATCTTCATCCACCAAGAACCCACCACCGTCATTGACATATCGTCAAATGAAGCATATCCAATCCAAGCAAACAATCTCATTCCCACAATTCTCACCACCACTCTCGCATTATCTCTTACACCACCATAAATTAGCAATCACCCCCATCAACCCACCATATCGAAGCTTCTCCTTGGCACCTCGAGCACTTGTGATACTCCACTCCCACTAGTCACTATCGAACCTCACCATACTGAACTTATTGGAAGATTTACATCAGAAGCTCTAATCCACATCTCCACTACTTAATCAAATGAAACAACCTAACCTACCCTCGAAAACCTTCATGGTCTTTGAGATTTCTTTACACCAACTGATCTATCTAGGAGAGGTAATTCGATTGACTATTTAAGTGATCCAATTTGAACCCTTTTTGTTCTCAAGAGCAGTCTTGAAGAGATTAGACAACTCCAAGACTGTCCCAAAACAATTGTAAATCACTCTCCCACAATGCATGATATGTGCAAATGGACTTCTTGCATCAAGAACCTTTACCTTCATTTCACCACCACTACTATACTTTAATGAATGACTCAGCTACCATCATCACTCCATAACACATCAACCGCTTAAGCCGTTATCTACCATTTTGGACCAATCCCTCTACACTATCACAAATCATTTGGTCCTCTTATCAATCTCTATGGTTAATGAAATCGTCATCTCTTCTTTAATCCAAAGAAACACTTGTCCTCATTGCTAGACGAACTCAATCCTCATCCATAGAAATTCGGGATGAAATGCGCGTTTCAAGCTTCAAACCTATCCTGTGATGTGTCAACCAATCTCCAACCATAAAAACACCATGAAACGATGATTGCAAGCTTCAAAGACCATAGTATTCTTATTTAATATTTAGTTAAATTAGACCTTGATTTAGTTTATCGTGTTCTTAAAGTAAGGAAGATACATTGTATTTTTATTCATGATTTTTAAGTTCATTTAAACATTGTTAAACAAGGCTTGGTTACACTTATTTGATTTATCTTTATGCTTGATATTGATCTTTGTTCTAATTATGTTTCATGTCTAGCAAAATGCTTAATTTGTTGATGCTTGAGTGATTGATCCAATATTTTGACTAATTATTTCTCGCTTACACATTTAGAAACGATTGTAGTGTTGGTAGCTAAGGTCAGCCGGTTGGTACCTTTCTATAAGGCAAGGCCGGTTCCATTCAACGTAAAGGACAGAGAGGGAAAAGGAGAACCGGGATGCCCAGATTTCAGTTAACTATATTCTTTGATTTTCATACATCTTTTAGAAATAACATGTCTATTTTGTAGGAATTTCTGAACCATGGGAGGTTATATAAATTGGTCATATTACTAACATTTTGGTAGCATTCAAACTCTATTGGATTCCTTGACGCCCTCATGAAGGAGGAGCATGGCATACAATTCTTTATCGAATCATCATCCATATACTTCTTTGATCCGACTTTCGTAATCCTCTCATATTTACTTTTATTATATTATATTTTGAGTTAGTTTCTTCGACGATTTTTTGGTTTCGACAAAAGGGGGAGAAGGAAGTAAAAAACTCCAATTTAACAAATTATAAATTTTATACGTTTACTTCCGATAAGTTTATTTTTTGTCCTTACAAAAAGGGGGACATTGTTACTACATTAAGCGTAAAACGTTATTTATATTTTTCGTATCTATTCGTGTTTTGTCGATGACAATCATAATAAAATCATCAAAAGTACAATTAAATTTATATATTTTAAACCAATTAGTTTTCTACTCAACAAAATCATCATAATCATACATTAATTTATATCATATTCATACGTTCGCATAATTTGTCTTCATGATCATCGTCCGTCATTATTTCATATTACATAAATATAATATCATGATTTGTCGTCTTTACATTTTTACTTTTGTATACAATGAACAAATTATATCTTTACATTCGTTCAAAAAAACCTTATATCTCTAGGTACTTTTATATTACCTTCATATTTTTATAAGTTAACTTAAAATTTAAAAGTAAACTTACATCATGCCATTACATCTTCTAAATCTGAAAGATCTATCAAAGATTTACAAAAAGATTTTTTAGCTAAACTCGTATCTAGCTCGTCAGAGCCAGGTTCCATTGGCATTGCACATGCGGTTCCTTTTGGGAAGGGAACCGAGCCAGTACCGATGAACAGTTAAAAGCCAGTTCTCTCGGTTACACTGGTCGGTTCCCTTATAGAGAAGGACCGTGGGAATCGTGCTACAGTGTCATATTTTGGCTTTAAATACCAAGCTTTTATCTTGCTTGGCATCCTTTTTAAATTACATTCTCTCTATATTTCCTAACCGTAATTATAATATCATGGTGACTTATAATATTTTAGTTTGGGTGATTTTTTAATAGGAGAGATGTAATGGAGTTTTACATACGGGATCAAGCTTCAAGACTCACTTGTCGCAAGCATTTCCCATCACATGAAGATCTAACTACTGATCTTGGATTATCATTTAATTCATCACATTTATTCAAATTAATTCTTGTAATTTGTCGAGGGTGTTTAGCAAAGTACGAGTAGGTTAGTATATAGTATATCGGTTGTATGTTGTGAGGATGGTTCTACCTATGTTAGAATTTGGTATCTAGCTTAGTACCAAATAAAGGGCAAGCGATGTAGGGTTGGTTCTTCCACATTGGGACTCAGTATTTAGCTTAGTACCAAATAAAGGGTAAACGACGTAGGGTTGGTTCTTCCGTGTTAGGACTCGGTATTTAGCTTAGTACCAGATAAAGGGTAATAAACATTGTGAGGCTTCTCCGTCAATTTAAGGAGCTTATGGACATAGTGATTACAAACTCTCGAGTAGGTGACTCGAGGAGTGGAGTAAGGCAAGGAAGGAGTCATTGTATCCAGACCACTATAAATAATTGTGTCATATATATCCTTTCTATTTAGTTCCTATTTACATTCATATGTTCATCAAATCTTTACTTGTTGCTAGATCTAATAACTAATTGTCTAAAAGATTTTGAAACTAAAATTTTAATTGGTAAAACTATTGACCCCCCCCCCCCCAATTCTAGTTTTCACACACACATAAATCTGTACGAAAAAATATAAATCTGTAGAAAAATCAAATAAAATACTTGGTTTAATACATACCGATTTATGTGATTTCAAAGCAACTCCATCAAGAGGAGAAAAGAATTATTATATTACTTTCATTGATGATTACAGTAAATTTTGTTATGTGTACTTAATAAATACCAAAGATGAAGCTTTGAATATGTTTAAGACATATAAAGGATAAGTTGAAAATCAACTAGACAAAAAGATCAAAATTTTAACGTCTGATAGAGGAGGAGAATATAAATCCACTGACTTTGTTGATTTTTGTGCTACATTTGTATTGTATATCAAACAACAGCCCCATACACTTCACAACAAAATGGAGTGGCTGAACGTAAGAATAGAACATTAAATAATATGATTAATTCAATGTTAATTACTTCAGGGGCTCCTCATAGTCTTTGGGGTGAAGCATGTCTTGCTGCAAACACAATATTAAATAAAATTCCTCATAAGAAGAGTGACAAATCTCCATATCAATTATGTAAAGGAAAGCAACCTTCTTATAAAAGGATGAAAGTGTGGGGCTGTTTGACAAAGGTTCAAATACCTTTACCAAAGAGAACCAAACTTGGACAAAAAACTATTGACTGTGTTTATCTTGGTCTAACGAAAATAGTGTTGCTTAAAGGTTCTTGGTTTACAAATTCAATGTAGAGGACATAAGTAACAACACAATTATTGAATCTGCTGAAGCAAAATTCTTTGAAAAACCTTTCCCTATAAGGATAATGAAAAACAAACCTCAAATCCAAGGAAAAAAGTATTATATGATGAGTTGTCTCAAGATCATAGAGACAATACTTTTGAGGTTCCACAAGAGAATGTCAAACCTAGAAGAAGTAAGCATGCAAAAGTCAATAAAGACTTTGGACCTGATTATATGACTTATATTGTTAATAAAGAACCACAAACATATAAGGCTACTATGGAATCATAAGAAGCACCTTATTGGAAAGAGGCTATTCAGAGTGAAATAGACTCAATTGTACATAACTATACATGAAAATTGGTTGATCTACCTTTGGGACATAAACCAATAGGCCATAAGTGGATCTTCAAAAAGAAACTAAAACTTGATGGTACCATAGAGAAGTATAAGGCTTGTTTAGTAGCCAAAGGATACCGTAAAAAAGAAGGTCAATATTTCTTTGATACTTACTAACCGGTTACAAGGATAACCTCTATAAGAATATTGATTGCTATAACAGCAAGAGTTATGATATTTAGACCTACATAATAGACCTACAAATAGGCCTACTCCATTCACATTTTAACAAGTTTCAAACACACATTCTCTATCCTTATATCCACCAATCAAATTTTCAATTCTACCAATCATAATTGTAGGTCTATTTTTAGACACGCCACTTAAGCCTACAAATCATTTTTCTAACAGTCTACCATGCAATTCACATTCCTGATTAAGTTTTTCAAATGATGTGAAGTTTGCCGTTAGTATAAATGTGGGAATTAGATGAGCATATTATATGCAAAAATAAAACCAAAGGGAGTTTGTTGTCAAAGGTCAAGAAAAGCGGGATTAAGTATGTAATTGGTTTAAATCTCTTTACGGCCTTAAACAAGCTCCAAAGCAATGGCATGAAAAGTTTGATAACACTCTCTTATCAAACAGATTTTAAATAAACGAATGTGATAAATATGTTTATATTAAACAATACAAAAATGCATTTGTCATTATTTGTTTATACGTGGATGATATGCTGATTATGGGAACAAATATGGATGTCATTAACCAAACTAAGTAAAATGCTTTCAGTCTTCATTTGATATGAAAGAACTCATGGGGAGAGCTTGATGTCAGTCTTGGTATTAGGATTCAAAAGGAATTCCCAATAGATATATACCTTACCAAATCTCATTACACTTGAGATGGACTCTTAAGAAATTTGGGCACTATGATGATAGACCAGTAGTAACTCCCTTTGATCCTAAGGTTCAACTAAAGAAGAACAAAGGAAAAAGTGTATCTTAGTTACAATATACACAAGTTTAAGGTATAGTTTGTTGTGATATAATGATTGTGGCACGACATAGATTTTGGAATGTTGTGTAAGTTGACTTAGTCGATACTCAAATAACACTCGTAGAGATCATTGGGATGCGATAGTTAGGGTGCTTTAATATCTTAAGCATACAATGGCTTATGGGTTACATTACACTAAATATCCTCTCGTGTTAGAAGGATTATGTGATGCCAATTGGATTTCCAACCATGATGAAGGCAAGTCCACAAGTGGCTATGTATTTACACTCGAAGGGACTATTGTATCATGGAAATCATCTAACAAACTGTGAATACCAGATCAACTATGGAAGCAAAATTTGTAGCTTTAGACAAAGCCGTTGAAGAAGCTAATGGCTTAGAAGCTTTCTAAAGTGTATTCCTTTTTGGCCAAAACATGTATACATTGTGATAGTATGACTGATCTTAGTAGAGTAAAGAATAACATCTATAACCGCAAGTCAAGACATATAAGACGTCGCACACAATTCGACTAATTGGCACTTCGTTAAGAAATGGAATCCTTTCATGACTACGTAAGTCATAGGAAAATACAGTTGATACCTTTGAAATAATTGGGCCTTTGTAGAGAACAAGTCACTATTTACATCGAGGGGTCTAGGCTTAAAAGCCAACACAATAGTCGACCTTACTCAGACAGTAACCTAACCTAGAAAAAATTAGAGTTCCATTATCTAGGTTACAATAGAAAACAAGTTGAGTAAATGCTCAGAAAGTACTAACACAAAAGTATGCCCGTTCCCTAAGATGAATGTTTGTATAGTTTATCCGTTGATGTTTATGGATGATTTTTAATTCTAATAATGCCACATGATTTTACATGCTAAATACTAAGACCTATTCTTGATTGGCTATCTACCTATACTAAGATTGGTGTGTGTGCTGTCTTTGGGAACCAGATTCTAAGTTCTTTAAAATTCTCATGGAATAAGAAAATGTTTTTGACGATATGAAAAACAACGGTAAGAATTTGTATTTACATAAATATAATAGGTGGTGATACTCATTGTCTCGATTTACTATACAATGTGGTTAGTTAAAGACTAATGTTCACTACCCACAAAGTAGATCCGATAAGTACTTACTAGGAAAGGTTCAAGTCCAAAAGACACCTTATCTGATTCATATCATATTACATTTGATGGAAATAAAATAATAAGTAACTTTAAATTATCTTATTTTCTATTCAAATGTGAGGTATTATTGGTTTTGATAAGAAAAATTAAAGTATTGTAGGAACAATGTTAAGTGTTAATGTGATTTAGCGAACAATTTCTCTTTGTCACAAACCGTGCTAATGAACCATTACAATTGTAAAGACGCGTCTGTTCGAATTTTCTGGCGTTTATTTACGTTAAAAGGGTGTCACTATGCGAACCATCGCGATTGTTTTTGTTCTTGTCAGGATTGCGAAGTTGTTTTGCGCTAAAGCGTCGCAGTTTAACCTTTGTGACAACCGATTGTGACTTTGAAGATTCACGAGTAGTTCTATAAATAGGGACATCATTCCAGCGTGTTGATCATTAAATAGCAGAAAATACTATCCAAATCCATCATGAAGCTATATTAGATTCGATATATTCAAGTTTTTCTTGAATTGTTTGTTGTATCCTCAAAATAGACGTTGCACAAACAAAATTTTGTTTTAGGACACTGCGATTTGCAAGTCTCAATCACGTTTATTGTAATTCTCGATATTGTTTTAATATTATTCCTAACGACCAAATAATTATAGGTCTTAATCCTAGTTTGAAACTGCCTTTTATTAGGTCAAAGCATTTACAAACAAGCTCTAAAAAATTCATGTATTCCTTAGCACGAAAACTTATGAGCATGCTCACTGAAGAACACGCTCACTGAAGAGCATGATGAGTAAGTTGCTAATGAGTACCACTTGTTGATGAGTTAACTCTTTAAAGGATAAAACCTTCTCATGAGTTAGTCCGTGATGTTGCTAATGAGTACCACTTGTTGATATGAGTTTACTCGTTGAAGAGTAGAACTCTCTGAGTTCATCAGCAAAACCATCAAATGAGTTAGAGAGATTTAATGACTTAATGAGTGTACACTCCGTACCTCCAAACCTATTTTTAAGTATCACCATATCCCTCAATTGCACTAAATTTCCAACACTCGCGAGCATGAACACGGGCATGAGCAAAAAATTGCACCCGTAGACGGATGGCAACGGGTGACGGGCAAGAAAAGAATAATAGGTGCGGGTGACGGGTTATAAGTACCCGTGCCCATCGGCCACAGTTGCTATTGTAATCCCTACTAATTTAATGGATCTCGAGAGAAAGGATGGAGTTAAATATTGGGCAAATGACACAAAAAGGGACTAAACTTAAGCGTAATTTTCAATCAAAGAATCGTACTTTTTTTCTTGCATAAAAAGACACTCAATTTATTTTTTTGACCAATTTGAGTATTTTTGTTAAATATTTAACGATCATCCGTTAAGTTTTACATTTAAAGTCCACCGACCGCTACCACAACCACCAATCATCATCGCCACCAAGTCGTTAATGGTAAACTCAGCGAATTACAATCACCTGATTTTGCTTAGATTAATTTTCATGATTTTCACCTCTCACCAATTGTAGACCGGGGATATTTAACATGTTTAGTTTTTTTTTGTTGATGATATGATAATGAGTTTGATGTGAGGGTATACTAGATATGTGACATTTTTTAAAGTTTTTGAATGACGTATAGATAAATGTGACGCTTTTTAGAGTTACCTTTTCTTCCTGTCTGACTTAGTTTTCTTCATATCAAAGGAAACTAATCTTTATATCATGCAACCGTACTAAATTTTCAAATGTAACAAGAAATTTGACATAAACAATCTCTTTATCAGCTTGTTGAACTACACTAACTAATGACCAACTTTATTGTTCAGATAGGGGGAAAACGTGTTGGGATTGTTGGACATGTAGGTAGTAGATATGCTCTTCAATAATAAATATTAGTATGAACTTGGATATAGCGGTCGGTGGACTTGAAATGTAAAACTTAACGGATGATCGTTAAATATTTAACGAAAATACTCAAATTGGCCAAAAAAATAAGTTGGGTGTCTTTTTATGTAAGAAAAAAGTACGATACCTTAATTAGAAATAACCCTTAAGTTGAGTACCTTTTTGTGGCATTTGCCCTTAAATATTCTTATAAACTGAGGCGGGTGAATTCAAATCCAAAGTGTTACCTAATTTGTTTTCTTAAATCTATCCATTAAACCTGTTGGCGAAATTATTCCAAGGTTGACCATGCACAAGTATCTTGTTCCTTTACTTAAAGGATTAAATCACTAGTTCCCTTTTTAACAAAAAGCCTATAAAGTGTAACCCACGTTTGAATTTAGCTCAGGTTTTCATTTAAATTTTATAGAGTAAACTGCAAAAATCATCCATGTGCTTTGTAGTTTATGGCACTAATCATCCCTAGCTGATAATATTGACACTAATCATCCCTGAGAGGCCAAATGTTCGGCAAAAATCATCCTTTTTGGGATAATTTTTGCAAAAAGTTTTGCAAAAAACGTACATCTTTTGCATCAAGTGGAGATGGGTATCGATACCAAAAAGCCTATTAGTTGACGGCTTGTTTTCCTACAGTTAGTTAGATATACTTGTGACTTGTTAATTGAAATGCAGTTCAACAAAAGTGACTATATTGCCTCTAAAGAACATTAAGCTAAAAATAGATATCCATTTGTGGTGCTGCAAACAGAGATTTAGTTATCTTTTTGCAACGAGGTATCTAACCAGTAGTAGACTAAGTAAAAGGATTCATAGTCGAATGCCACGAATAATTGATCAAATAAGTTCATTTCGAAGAAAAGCGAGAAGTGGAATTGAAGAGATGCAACTTAACTCTTTGGCTGAGATTTCTCGGATGACTACTCTAGTGCCTTGCGAAGATCGTTACGTTTGGACGTTAGAAAGTGATGGGGTCTTTTCGGTGGCTTCAATTCGAAAGGAGATTGATGGGAATCGGTTTCAGGATGTTAGTTTGCCGACTAGGTGGGTTAAATCCGTGCCAATCAAGGTTGAATATCTTGCTTGGAAAGTCAAATCAACGCGCTCACAAACGCGTTTTAAAATTTTATTTATTCTGCGTCGTGGTATGGATATTGATTCGTTGTTTGTCCAATTTGAATGCGTAGGGGAATCGACTAAACCATTTTTTCTTTCAATGCGTTGTTGTGAGACAGAATCTTTCGTATAAGATATACTTCAAGAAGAATGATTGTCTGCAAATGATCAACATTCATTGATATATATTTTGATAAAAGCTTACCGAGAAAAAAACGTTACACTTTTTGGAAAAAAACGTACATCTTTTGCATCAAGTGGAGATGGGTATCGATACCAAAAAGCCTATTAGTTGACGGCTTGTTTTCCTACAGTTAGTTAGATATACTTGTGACTTGTTAATTGAAATGCAGTTCAACAAAAGTGACTATATTGCCTCTAAAGAACATTAAGCTAAAAATAGATATCCATTTGTGGTGCTGCAAACAGAGATTTAGTTATCTTTTTGCAACGAGGTATCTAACCAGTAGTAGAGACTAAGTAAAAGGATTCATAGTCGAATGCCACGAATAATTGATCAAATAAGTGACCTTATGCCTTTAATGTGTTAGCTGTTCACCTTCTAACCAACTTATTAAAACGGCTTTGACTGAACAAAGGACCTTTTGCCTTAAGCACGTTGGGGTTCGAAAGCAAGTTAAGTACTAATTGCCTTTGCCTTTACTGTAAACACTAGAACCTAAAAATTCAGTGCATATAAAATGTCATAAGCAGATTCTGTAATTTTTAACCATGCTTTTCAAGTTTAAGTGTTTCATTTGTGACTAAGTTGACATTTGATATCAATTTTGATCGGTTTATCCATCAAGTATATATCAATCAATGTATGCACAACATGTTACTAAATGCAACAACAACAATCATGACAAAAATGAAGTAAACATCAACTTTTCGATTATTGTAAAATGTAAAAGAAATAAGAAGTTCAATTGGTAGAATATGTTCAACATGAACAATTAGGCTATTTGGTTGTTCAGACAATTTGAACCACCATGTTAAACTAACCCACCCCCTACCCAAATACTGAAGGGCAACAAGAGAAAAGTTGCTTAATTATTTTTTTTTCTAAATCATTCCCACAGAATACCTCAGTTGTTAAGACCCATCCCCAATAAGTTGCATTATGTTAAGTATACACTACATATGCTCTCTCTTCATTGCTGCTGAATCTCCTCGACAACAAAGTTTGCTGGTTCACACTTTGCTGCATACCCAAACTTTGAAGTGTTGTACTTCCTGTAAACTCCTGTCAGTCTTCCGGTTGCTGCATTTTGGTGGTATCTCACAATCATCCTTGAACATTCCCTATAAGATAGTCAACAAGAAAAGTCAACTGCATCAGAAACTATATTAAAGTCCTGAGCTAATTCATAAATGCAGTGTGACATATGTAAATATGGAAATTTAGAAAAATAAGGCAAGAAGGATTGATGGCTTACAGAAGCTGATCTTCAGAGTAATTTGTATGCCATTCACATGTTTTAGACCATTGTTTGAGCCCATGAAGACTACATTGAGCAGTGTAGACTGAAGCTGCAGCCAAGAATGATGGCGCGAATTTGACCATTTCATATTCAACAAGACAAAGCTCTATCAGAAAAGATGACAATTGCTCGAGTTTTGAATCCGACTCAGCCGCCTTAAGAAATCTTTTCATGAAGATATACGGGGTTGGAACTGACATGTTGAACTCCAATGTGTTCAACATTAATTTTTCCTATAAGAACAATAAAAACTATATCTTTAGTGCCATTTCCATATCCCAAGACTGAGATAATATATTGTCTCAGTCTTGTAAATTTCAGTACCGAAGGCATAATCTGTATCAAACTCAAAGAAGAACCACAACTTTTTACACCATTTAAATAATTTCATTTCTTTGGTAGACAACAAAGTATTTAGAAGTTATATTATCAGTATACAAGATCAAAATAATTCAAAATTTCAACTCTAGCACTTTTTTAAAGGCATTTAAACTGCAGTACTGTTTAAAGAATGTTACCCCATATAGATAAAAAAGAGATCAAAATCAATGAATTTTTTTTTGTACCATTTAAAGAAAAACATTACTGGTAAATTAATTATTAAGTAACTGTTGTCCATGATGAGAACACAAATCGAAATATTTAATATCAACCCATATGCTTTACATGAATGTCACCACAGATGTACATTAGACCAAATAAGAATTAAGAAAAGATTGTTAATTTTTCATACCATCTCAAGAATTTCGCTTCTGGAGTACGCTTTGTCTGAGATGAAGATCAAATCATCCACAACTGGGACAGAAACCTCCTCATACTTGCAAGCCAAGAGCATTGCCACTAAACCAACAAGTTGCAATTTCTTTCTCGCCACATTTTGCTTAGCCAAGAACCTATCTATGAGGTTAACTGTCAAGAATAGTGTCTCATGTTGAAGGTCAAACTTGTGGTGCACCTGATATGATTTTAAAACTATCTTTTGTTAGTAACTATTGAAATAAAGAAACAAATTTATCCAAAGGTATGATAGAACTTTCAAATTTTGAAACTTGAAAGAGCTAAAAGTTACCTCCACGAGCCAGTCTACAAGTATAGCTCGCATCCTTTCATTAATATCAGATTGTTGTGTTAACATATAATCTGGCGATACCATTCCATAACTCTGCAATTCAGTTAACTCAAATTAATCTTAGTCATATGGGTCCCTCTAATTATGCTAAAAACATACAAATTAACCATTGATAAACAATAGGTTACCTCTGTCCTACGGTAATGAGTAAACAAATCTTTAACATATTCAACAACGGCGAGCGGATTTTTTGTGTCTGAGATGTCAATATCTACAATTGGTTCCTCAAATATGTCTTCCATTTCAACCTCCTATTACCAAATTTATAAAATCCAAATTAGTAAGCTAAAATTATCCAGAATTATTTACCAAAAACACACAGAAAAATTAATACCATGTGATCCTTTTGAGGTTCTGAAATTTCCAAAGACATTGGCTCAGGTTCATCATCTACATCCTCCCATACCTTAAAACTCTCACTTGAATGTTTTGGCTTCGAAGCATCCTAATTTCAATCAACAAAATCCAATTATTATATGAAATCAACTAAATTTAAAACAACAAATCTTCGCTGGTGTGTAGTGAAAATATTACCTCGGGGAAACACTGCTTCTTGTTGGCGATTTGAGCAGCAAGTTTCCTTTATTATAAGTAAGTAATTCAGTATCATATTCAAGTCCAACAATCGAAATAAGATATGACAAATATTCAACACTAAAAGTTTCACAATAATGGGTCAAGGTCAATTTACCTTGTGATTGGCCTGTGTACTTGATTCACATTACTATTCTCTTTGTTTCCATTTGCTCTAAAGAACAAATAAATGGTACGAATCAGCGAATAAACCTATAGTATGAGATTAACTTATGAATGACAATAAACTTCAAGAAAAAGTTAATGAAGGCATACTGTGATAAAGCCCTCTTATTCACAACACATGGGTATAGCTGTGCTCCTCCTTTCTGGTTTATGGAACCCAATGCTCGTCGGTTGTGGCTAATTTCGACCCCAAACTTTCGATTTACCATCTTTTCACCTTTGACTTCATAAACAAAAACACAAATCAAAGTCAACATAAATTAAAAGACCCCCAACTCATAAAAGACTTAACTTTAGATTCAAGATTTGTGGTATTCAAATCTGGATCTAACATTTGACCATAAAGAAACACAACCCACATCAAGTTATTTAAAAAAAAAGCCAAATTTATAAACTATCTTCTGAGCTTCAAATTTGCAAACACGAACACGAAACAAAATCAAAACTCGAAACACAAACAAGATTCAAGTTTCAAATTTATCATCTTCAAGACTTATCTTTAAATAAACCAATGTTATAAATCTGATAACTAAACACAACCCAGATCGACAAACAAGATTTTAAACATGGGTTTTCAAATTTAAACATCAAAGCTAAAAACTCAAAAATTTGATCTAAACAAAACCAATCTTTAAAACTTAATAGTCTGAGCTTCATCTTCACAAATACAAACTAAAACCAAAATCCAAACACAACCCAGATCCATAAACAAGATTTTAAACATGGGGTTTAAATTTGAATAAAAAAAGTTTCACAAGATACATTAATGTTAAAGACTTACCTTGGCGGTTTGCGGGTTGGTTGTTTTCGACTATGTTCTCCATTGATTAATTAAAACAAATCGAAACTTAAATCAACTATTAATCAATCAATGAATTAACCAATCAAAGCCACAAATTAAAGAAACCTAAAATATAGCATTTGATTTAAAAGAGTATGAAAAGAGATAATGGAGGAAGTGTGTCTGAAAGAGGGGTAATTATATTTGAAATCAACGGCTAGTTACTAAAATATTCCCGTTGGATAATAAATATAAAAAACAAATTTCAGGAATACATTTTTTTATTTTATTTTTATATGACTTTTTTGGGCAGCAGCAACGGTCAGGTTTTGGCCTTCAATGAACATGTGACAGACACTTTTGATTTCAAATTTTTTTTATTACTATTTATTTATATGAAGTTTTTTTTATCTTAAAAAAGAAATTAGTTAATTGGTCCAAAGGACATTATTTAGTTTACAAACTTGATTTAATGGTAATTAAGAAATTGGTCAATTACATACATACTCACTAAAACATACATTATTATGCACTGAAACTTTGTATTTTGAGTTTATATGCAAATATTCAAGTTTTAGTTAGTATATATGTAATTCCCCCTCTTAAGAAATTTATATGCGTCTAAATGTGGCAATTCGTGCTGGGTCTAAATTTACGAGTTCGTATAGTCAGAGCGGAACATGACTTGAATAGTTTATCATGCTTAAAAGTTAGATTTAGTTATATGAACATGTGTCCTCCTTTAACTCGTGTATGATAGCGTAACACGATTACGAAAGGGTCAAAATGAGTTGATGGGTTGTAAACAGCTTGCTACATTGAATGTTGTTTTTAGAGTTAATTACTTAAATGGTCCTTGCGATTTGTCGAGTATCACGGATTCGGTCACTCAAACTTTTTTTTCGGATATTCTCTCCATGGTTTCGACTCGTCACGAGTTTGGTCCCTGAGACTAACTTTCGTTAGTTTTTTTCGTTATCTCTCTAATAAGGGATGGGTATTTAGGTCATTTCCTTTATCCCTTATAGTATAACTCTGGTTCACTCACCCCTAATTCACGACACCCCTAATTCACTCAACCCTAATTCATAACCACTCTACCACCACCATGCCATCTTCACACCATTTCCCCCCTCGTCTTTTATTTCATCTACTTACATTCACTTCTTTTCTAATAATCAAAACCCTTTTTTCTTTAACTAACATACAAACACAATCTTTATATACAATCCACTACACCACTAACCACTAACCACATGCATTACCATCTTTATCTCCAACCACAGAAACCACATTAGCAACATTTTTAACCTCAAGAATCATATCTTTATACATTTCCCATATGGATTCTTCTTAATCTGACGCAATCAAAGGGGTTGTCCAAGTAAGGAAGAATGGCTTGTTAGTGGTAGCAATAGGTCTGCAAGTGGTGGCACCAGATGAGATTTCTACACCAACTAAAGCTGTGAGGATGAGAGTTGGTACTGAAGCTGGAAGTAGCAGTAGTAACAAGCTTAGGACCATCAATGAGAAAATAGTTAGAATGAGAGGGAAAGGAGATGGGTCAATAGCTTATATGTATCCTAGTAGAAGGGTCCCTATAGGATTTGGTGTTTCTTGGAATCCAGTTGATGGAAAGGATATGTTAGGAGTAAGTAATGTAAGTCTTTTGTAGGATTTGGTGTTCTTATAGATTTTTTTTTGCATAATGGTATGGGTATACCTGCACCAGCTTGGCCAATTAGAATTACACCAGAAGACTATAGGATCCATGCTCAAAGACTAGAACCTGTAGTGTTACAAGAACCACTGGTTAGAAGAAATGCATAATATCAAAGGTGGATGGCTGCTTAAAGGAAAAGACAACAAGTGCAGCAGAACCAGTTCAACAAGAACCAGTGCAGCAGGAAGTTGTTCATTAAGAACCAGTGCAGCAGCAGGAATCGGGATTGAATGAAGATGATGCAATTTCAATTGAATAGATGTTAGGTATGACTGTAATATGCTACTTAACCTTTGCAGTATATTTGCCCCTCTTTTGTTAAAGTGTTCACTATTGTTGGGGCAACATTGACCAAGATCTCTTTTATGTTTTAATGATGAGCTGTAAATTTATACACTTTTTCGGGGTAGTTTAACCCCCCGAATTGATACAAATATCCTCATTTATTATCCTTAATCATTTCATTTTGTGATTTTAGCATTTGGGAAGCATTTGGAGGAAATACATACACTTTAGACTCAATTTGGGAAGAAACGAGACAAGATTGCAACTCTACTCGAAGACACTCAAGAATTCGTTTACAGACCGTGGAGACATTGTCACATTTTCTAGTGACGACGTAAAAGTTTTCAAAGGACGACGTTAAGATTTATCTCGACGACATCAAAGTAACCGACTCAAGAGAAGCCCGCAGAAGATTCACGGGCTTACGACGTCACAAATAACAAGTGA